>VZUI01041557.1:0-185222 GCA_013401135.1 Cettia cetti | reverse complement strand
AAAAAAAAAAAAAAAAAAAAAAAAAAAAAAAAAAAAAAAAAACAAAAAAAAAAACAAAAACAGATGAAGTTTATTATCCACATTACAATTTCTTTTAAAAACAAAGCATCCAGCTCTCTTCAAAGCTTCCAGGCTGAACACAAAAGACAGTTGTTATCACTCAGTTTTCAAATCAAACTTGGATCCTTTTCTTTTTTTTTCATCCAGGGCAATATTTTAAGGAGTCACTCAGCGTTGGGGACCCTCCTATCCCAGCTCTACAGCACACATAACCCCACCCTTGTAGCTGCTGACTTGACAGTTCAAAGGATTGTTGGGAGGTACCCAAACCAGCCTGGATCCCACACAGCCACGAGAAAAATCAGCACCTGCACTCAGTATTACTGGAACACATTGCAATGCACCAACCTTGACCTCCCAGAACAGGTGGCCCCAAGCAAAGAGCCTGGTGCAGCCCCTCCTCTGGCTGTGCAGCTGCAGAAGCACCCTGTGCTCCTCTCAGAAGAGGGGTGTGCTGGTCTCCAGCTAACAGGACTTGTGCGAGATCCAGCATCACTTGAGAGCATCTCACTGCAGAGTGCAGCCAAGATGTTTGCAACTGGTTTAGGGCACGGTGCTGACCTGCAGCAGCTCCACACAGGCTCCACGACTCCCCCCACAGCTTCTCACCTCCCCCAGCCCAGCCCTGCCACTGGCACAGGGCTCTCTCCAAACCGAGCATGGGAAGGCTGCTTGCCTCACACCCCTGCAAGACACAGCACATGAGGAATGCTTTGGATTTCCTGGACATGCCCAGGTCACCCCCACAGAGTCTGCTCAGCAGGTCTGGCACATTTCCTGCCCCTCGTAGCACCAAAGAGCCCCTGTGTACTTGCTCTGCGGCCACCTCTCCAGCCTCCCCAGGTATTTGGCAGGCCCTTCCTCTGACCACCCTGATGGAAATCCCGATGAAGCAGGCAGTGTCTCAGATTCCACTCACAGTTTCTGGAAGGAAGCACGTCTGGGGAAAATCAGATGTGTGGTAGACCCACAGACCCAGGCTTTCAATGAGTCAATTTTAGTGCTGCCTAGGGAAGTCTGCACTATGGAAAATGCCTCCCAGGTGACAAGAAAATGATACTGCCTTATTTATTTTAGACGTCTTACCTCCTCTCTGATGCCCCACACCTACTCATTTCAAACTGATTTACACAGAGCTAATTGATTAAACCTCACAGCCTCCCTCTGAGCTGGCAAAACAATTGCAGAGCAGAGCACAGAGGGGCAAAGCCGTTAGTCCAACAAAGTTACTCGGGCAAAGCAAGCACTGAAAAAACACCCCAAGCACCCTCCCTTGCCTCCAGCCACCACTGCCCTAACCTGCCTTCACAACGAGACCAGAAAAGCCAAAGCCTTGGTCCACACTGGCCAGAAAATGAGGACATAACTGCTTGATCAGTGACAATTTTGAAGTGTTTTATCTATTCAGCTCTTCCTTTTGCTGTTACCTGCCAGGCTAGCGATGCCTCCACACAGGGGTACTGCAGCTCCTCCCCTGCTGAACCTGAGCCCTTTCCAGCTGGGCTCCCACACTGGATGCCAGATCCCTCAGGCCTCTCTTGTTATATTTTCCTGTAAGCTCTCTGCTCACACTCTGGCTACATCCCAGACCCAACTAAAGGTGCCTTGCCGAGGTGCAGAAAAGTTGGCTGAAGCTGGGATCCGGCTACAGGGCTGGAAATTAAGAAACATATGATTTATGATGGATGCTGGCACATGTCCCAAGCACAAGGCATTGGACAGGCTCTCTTATTCCTTCCTTTCACCATTTCTGAAATCAAGGTAGCCTTGAGACCAGAATTTGAGGGTTGTCTCTAGACAGAGCTCTGATTTTGGCTGGGCTCTGTGTGCAAATAAGCAGTAACACCGTAAAGATCACCTTTATGAGCAGCTCACTGCTGTAAAATGGATAAAAACTGGAACTAAAGATATCCCTCAAACAATCCAGCAGAAGAAAAAAAGGAAAAAAAAAACCCCAAAAACAGTGAATAAGCACAAAAATATCTAGAGATCCTTATTTCTTAAAACAAACTAGATTTTTTTAGGTCTAAGAACCCAGGTCCACTGCAGAGTGTAACTCATCAGATAAGTAATGATTAATCTCTGAAGCAAAAGTATAGCCTGGTCATAGAGCAAGACACTGCCACAAAAGGACCAGAAGATGGTTCTCTTCCCAACTGCTTAGAAAGGACATTTGCCCAAAAAACATCCCATAGCTATGAACAGAAAAATTAAAAATGAGTGCTCATATCACCACTTTCAAAATTTTGTTCCTGGTTTCACAATTAATATAAAAGTTTCTCGCATCAACTTCCAATTTTTTATCCCTTTCTGCTTCTGGTTTAAAAAAGACGAATGAGCAGGTGGGCTATATTCTGCCTTCACAGAGCCAAATACAGGAACTGAACAAGAATGACAGAGCTTTGGAGGGGAAAGAACCGGCTCATTGACCCAGCTTCACAAAATCCTTTAGGAGCTCCAGTCTCCCTGATAACTCCATTTGTCTATAATCTCCCTCTATAGGCACCCAGCAAATCCCCTCTGGTGCATCAGGGCTGCTTTCAAATCTGTCTCTTTTCCTGACACACACATACATGCCCCAAGTTCAAACTTGTTTTTGAAGCAATAAAGAGATGCAGAAAAATTGTACATTTAAATGACACGGCGAGGTGGCCAAGTGTGAAGCGAGCCCATCTCTCCCATCTTTCATTTAAAAGGATGAGACAGGACAACAGAAAGCCTGCTGCAATCCCTGTGAAGAGGTCAACGTCAAAACTGGGCCACGTAATTTGCCATTTGAGAAAACAACAACACACAAATAGGAGGACTCTTCGGACCTCTCCTCATTAGGCAGAGAAACCCTTTTTGCAGAGGCAGTTTCCCCCTTGGGAAAGAGGAGAGGGCAGCTGGAAAGGCAAGTGAACCAACAGGAGATTGGCACCACGACGCGTGACCCTGTGGCAAGCGAGTCCCCGCGCTCCGCCGAGCGCCCGGAGAGCTCCGCTGCCCACGGGGGATTGCAGGAGAGAGCCAAACACAACCAGGCAGACAAAAATGAAACCTAACAGCCCACACAGGAAAACAATAAAAAAAAAAAAAAAAAAAAAGGAAAGGAGAGTGAGGGATTCTCCCCTGCGAGCCTTGGGTCTGGCCAGCCTTTCAGCCAATTTATTCAATCAGCTTAGGCTATCAAGGTGGCAATTCCGTCGCTTTTGTTTCAGGACTGAACTGCTGCAGGTCAATCCACCCCAAGCAGACCTACTTATCTGCCTCCTGGATGTTCAACACTTAAAGGTTATTCAGCTGTACAAATGCTGGAAATAGCGTGCAGGGCACTCAGGGTGAGACTCAAGCCACCCGGGACAAACAAGGGTACTGAGCATCAGCATGTTGGGCTCCATCAGAGAGCTACCAACTCCCTCTGTGCCCCAGAAAGGAAAGCAGAACAGAGAGGAGAGCTTGCCAATACACAAATACGAGTGAATATATCAATGCTGCCTAATAGCATCCTCTTTCCTTTGAAATGCCACCCTCCATGAGGAAAAGAAGAAAGCCACATTCTTGAAAAGAGCCCCCTCCAAGGGACAATGCTATTCTCAGCTTCCATGAAAAATGAGGGATCTGAATGTGCTGTCTATGTCTTGGGAATCTGCACAAATATGCAATGATTCCCTTCCAGCAGCAGTGAAAAATATAAACTACGTAATAATCAAGAGATACCTAAATCATGCAGTTCAACAGCTCTTGCTCCAAAATGATTTAAAAGACCATATTGAGTTGCTGGAATTCTTCCTCATACTCCCTGTCATGACCATGAGGCTACTGGAGCTGGACTGGAGATCTTGTGCTGACACAGTTTTTGTTGTTATCTGAAATGCAGCTCTTTCTTCAAAAAGCAAGGGAGCTCAGAGAACACACATGAAGAGAGCACAGTATCCACAAAGCTCACATGAGCCCTGCTGCCAGTCTGACATGGAGCTGCAACAGGTACCAATGCCATCAACATTTGGGGCAAATTTGGGAAGTCAGCAAGAATCCTGTGATTAATGTGAAAAGACTCATTTAGGACACTGATGTGCCAAATCTGCATTAAGACAACACAAAATGGTCAAATTAGAGGATAATCAGATTTCTTTCATGTAGGCAATACAGATTAAAAAACAGCTGTGAGAGTTATATTCATTTTGTCCATCCTTAAAATAAGTCATTTTCCCTGTATTTATAGAAGAGGAAAAGCTAAATATTACAATAGGGGTCAGCTGCAGTTCAGCATATTAAAAAAAAAAAAATCCAGGAAAAGTATTTCAAATAGAAAACTTTTATTTGCCTAAACCTGGAGAGAGGAAATTTAGATGTCTCAGTTCAGCTGCTCAAATGGAAGGTATACTGTGTTTTCACGCTGCAACACCCAACCAGAGTCAGCTCAGGAGCCAAAAAACAGACAAGCTTGTGTATCCATTACAGAGCTCTCTCCATTTCCCCTGCCCTCCTTATCCCTGTATCTTTATCTCGTCCAGCAACATTGTTTTCTACCCCATCATACTCTCTGGCTATTCTTCCCTAACCTCTTGTGCCTTCCCTAGACACCTATATTCCCCATGCACACAATTTTTCTTCCTAGCCTTTATGTTCTGCCACAAACTGCTAGTACTGCTTCCACAGAGCAGAGTTTCCTAACTAAAGATGGTTATTGATGTACAGTACTAGTGTTTTAGTGCAGTAGCAGAATCAATAAACCAGGAAATACTGCTTTGTCAGATTTTTTCCAGCGCATGCTGGGAAATATTTTTTACTGCCTTTGGATGGTCACAGAGGTTTTCTTTAGAGATCACACTGGAGCATGAACTGTGTCTTCCCTAGGAAGAGCTGAAGCTCTCCTACCCTCTAGTGACTGGAACAGAACAGAGCACAGGGTTGAAGCTTTCTTTCCTTTTAAACAATAGTTTTATGTCGCCTAAATCAGCACCACGCTTCAGCATCTCCTAATTTTATTTTGAAAGGTGATAAGGCATAAGACAGAGTCTTGAGAACTGAAAGGCTGACAGATGAAGGCCCTAAAACATGTGTGTAAAAAAATGATACAAAATGCAACGAGATATTAGGAAAAAACATAAAGTAAAACCAAACAAAAAAATCCTAAACAAACAGAAATAAAACCACCCCAAAACTTCCAGTGACAGCAACCAAGGCAGAGTTTTGGCTATTCTGAAGACAAAGAACCTGAGTTTAAAAACCTGATTCCCTTTCCCATGCCCCAAAGCCAACCAGCATCCAGCAACAGCTGTGTGAGAAAGATGGGGATCAAGCAACACTGACTGAGCCAGGGCACAATAATTTCCAGAGCTTTAGTTAAAAACTAAAGTGATGAGCTCTTCAGTTATTCCATTGCTTTCTACCAAGTGGCATTCAGGGATTCCTGGTAGCTCTCTGCTCCAAGCACTGCAATATCCCTGCAAGCAGAGCTCCAAAGGCTGTACTTTGCACTTCTTCTATTGACAAAAACATTCTTGCTGGCACAATACCTGAGGTGGTTGGCTCCTCTACACAGCCCACCACGGTTGTAATGAATAAAACAAGAGGAGGTTAATGATTCAATTTATTTAGGCACAAACCAATAGTTACAGAGGGAAAATATCATGAGAACACACTCATCTTAAGAGCCAAATTCTGCTTTTCAGAGACTGAGACTGTATAGCTCTCAAGCTGGGTACTGGAGCTTGCAGTGTCTGTATCATTGTTATTTACTCAATAGCAAATTAAAGCTTTACAGAACACATAAAAAGCCACAGTCTGTTTCCTGAACAAGTTAAAATCTAATGCAAAAAATGATACAGGAATATAAAAGTAATGGAAGCCTGCAGGGATCCTACAGGAGACCAAGAGAAGCAAGTTATACAGACATGTGGCAACACACAAATCTTGGAAATTCTGTTACAATGGAGGTAATGAAAACTCCCTGCTCAGCCTCCATCCCAAGAACAAAAGGAATTTCAAAACCCACAAGGGTGACCAGAAGAAATACTGCCTCACAAAATTCCACCCATGGTGAGAGGCAGCCCCAAAGACAGACAGGGATCCAGGAGAGCCTCGTTCAGCTACTGCACCAACAGTGTCCAGGTGTTCTGAAACAACTCAAACTCTCCACAGCTCCTTTCGTTTTGGTTGAATTTACAACCCTTCCCTTCGTACAGAAAGTTTGTCTCTTTCTACAGCTCCTTGTGAATGGGGTTTTATGTTCACTTGCCACTAGACACTACCATAGCACCTACAATTAGAAAACAATAGCAAATTCCCATCACCATGAATAGGAAAATCAAATGAGCAGAGGTTACCACAGCCATCACAATGTGACAGGTTACCTCTACATTTCTGAGTTTTCCTTTGTTTAGCCTATTTCAGAGGAGGGCACAGATTTTTGGGAGGGGTTCTTAATTTTCTTTAAGTGGAAAAAAACAAATGGATTACCTTGGATGAAGTTCGTTTCTTTCGACTTGACCATCTCTGTTCATGAGTCCCCATAATTGTACCAAAGAGAATCCAGGGTAAGGAAACAGGCAAGGAGTAAAATGGGGAAAGTGTTTAGTAAAATAATTCAAACAGCAGCTTGTCAAATGAGTTAGAAAAGCCTATTACAAAACAGGGGGCTAAATCTACAATGCATCTCCATTGCATCTCCATCTACCTTCCCTGCCTCATGGAACTTAACAATCAACAAACTCAAAATACCTGCATTGCACCAAAAAAGAGGCAATAAAAAAAAAAGTAATTGAGAATAAAAAGTGGAGGGACCCAGAGCCATTAGTAAGAAACATGGCTTATACTTTTGGTGCCATCTGGTTCTACAGTAAGCTAATTTAAAAAGGGGGGGGGAAAAATCATCTTGCTGTTAAGTGCTAATGTGGACAGAGCTATTTCACTGTTCTGACTCCTTTGGAAATGGCTGAGCAATCTGCATTTGAAATATGAGGGCTTAAAACATTGTCTTTAAAAAAAATTACAGTGTGCACCAGCTCTTCTATCATCTGCACTCTGAATGTTAACTAAGCACCCAAGAGTACCAAAAGCTGCTATTTAAACCAATAAGCTTTGTTTCACTGGCTAGGTCCACTTTTGCCCAGGCCTTACTAAAAATCCTGGAATTCCTGAGGTTCTTCTGACTAAACTAACTTTTTTTCTAAAGTAACTTTACATTTTTGCTTCACTCCCTCCTGCAATTCAGTAACACATGCCAACAATGCTGTCTTGTACAAATTAGAGGGGAGTTCACATTCCAAATAAAAGTCATCTCATAATACAGACATATAAATACACCATTATTTTAAATATTGCCATTAAACTTTCAAAAGATCACATGGTGAGGTAAAAATAACTCAATCATTACTTCGTTATTAATTAAGGCTTTACAATTCTCAAAAAGGCATCCATTTGAAAAATAAATAATGAACAGCAGATATCCCACATTAGCTTCTTATTATTATTTTGGTTTTCAACCCCTTGAAACATTTATGTTTCTATAAATAATCCCACTCAGGCTGGAATTCCATACCTATAATTCAAAACTGTGCTGTAAACAGCAAGTTTCATACTCAACTCTGCAGAAAACCTGTAGAAATATTTTCTCTTAGAAGATATCACACATATTTAAAACTAGATCTGGTTTTTAAGACAGTCCAAATAACTGCCTGATCTTGGGTATTCACTCCTTGCTGGCCAGGAAGAGGATTAGTTCACCAATATTTGTGTGCTATAGACTGTATAAAACACTAGGAGAAAACTTTAAAAATAGAAGCAAAAAAGCCACATGCAGGACCTGAAATTTAAAAAAAACTATCAGCTTCAGATATGGTGTCCTCAGCCTCTGCCCAGCTTCTTTGGGTTTCTAACATGACCAATCACCACACTTCTGCACCAGGAGCCAAGTTCAATTAACTCAGTGAAGAAACTGTCAGTGGGAAGATCAGGGTTTTACAAGCAACCTCCTCCTCTCAGCCTGGTGCTCCTCCACAGTTTAAGTCCTAACATCCAAGCTCAGTTTTTAGATTTCACATGAATAAGTTTTTTTAATCGTTGTTTAAAAATATAGATATATATATATATAACATTAAAAAAAAAAAAAAAAAAAAAAAGAAATGTAATAGCTTTTAGATATATATATATATAACATTAAAAAAAAAAAAAAAAAAAAAAGAAATGTAATAGCTTTTCTTCAACCTGCCCATTGCAGTACTGGACACATGCCCAAAGCACAGAGAGCACTGCCACAGTGCACATCACAGTGACAAGGCAGAAGCATCCAGCTAAAAATGTTTACACAACTTTAACCCAGCTAAATACAGGGCTTTTTTTTTTTTTTTTTTAAGTTATGCTCTATCTCGATTTCAATATTGAGTCTCAGAGGATGAAAATAGAGGTGGCATTTCCCAGTAAATCAAATTATGCCAGCTCTTCTTTTCTCCTCCCTACAAATTCCAGGTATAAATTTGATTTCCTAAGCCACTTACATTTCTCTTGAAGTCTCCTTGCTTGACTGCTAGACTCAAGTTTAATACAATCACTCCCATGTCATCTTCTAAACTGTTGGGATCTTCCAGTTTTAAAACCTGTTCAGTAGTTCTACAAGGCAACAAAAAGAAGAAGAAAAAAAAAAGTTGTGCATTTATTGACTCCAGTTAACTCGAGTTGATTATTAAAGGTCAAGCTGAGCTGTGCAAATTTCAGCTTCTTGTCTGAAATTCCCAATATTGAGTTTAAATGTTAAAATGGAGAAATCTGGAGAGTTCTTTCTTGGTTCTGACAAAATACACCCCTTTTAATAATGCAGCACAGTGTTCCTACAGCACTGCTCACTACTCATAACCCTCCATATGCAGGTACACACTGAATTAAGTTACTACTACCTCCATTACACAGAGAAAAGAGACAGGGAAACTCATCCAAGGGAATCTTCTAATATTAATGGTTTGTATTTGACTCCAGAGATATTTATTCTGCCTGCTTTTAATCCCCTTCCATTACTCTGTTCCCTTGCTGAGAGCAGGAATGCTGGTATTTACCTGGTGGCACTATCTCACGGACAAATTAACATTTCTAGAAATTCAGATACAACAGCCACGGGAGCTACAACACCCCCTGCACAGGGAGAACTCATTTCCCCCCAAAAAAAGAAAGTCATTGCACAGCAAGGGAGCATAAAGGAAACAACTAAAACTTGAATTCCTGGCCTCCAGCTCCACACTGAGCCCAGGCAGCAGCAGCAGACAAAAGGCACAGGGCTTGCCTCGGCACTAAATCAGGGCCAGATGCAGCTGCTGCAGGCACGGATGGATGTGGGGGGAGGCTGGAAAACGGGAAAGGAGCAGGAAGAGGCATCCCGTGGGGTTGAGGACAGGTCCCAAACCTTCTCCCTCTCTGCCATAAATTGTTGTGGTGTAGATCTCCCTAAACACAGAAATTCTGAGTCCCAGAACCAGGCTCCGTCCAGGTTGGATTTGAAACCCGTGTGTATTGCCGGATGAAAATGTGTGCAGAAGATTTATCTCAAGTGATTTCTCCTGAAATCCCCACTCTTCTATCAAAAATAAGTTTTCATGAATAGAAGAATTCCAAGCCAGAAAAAAAGCACTTCACTACTTCCCTCTGTTTCTCAGTTAAGCTGCATAAATAACCCTTAATTAAATGAACTGTTACCTATTGAGTTCAAGTTCAGTGAGCGCTACAGATGCCGAACCCATGAAGTCTGAAGAGGTTAAATCACGATCGTACACCTGGTGGCAAAATAAGACAAATATTTCCAATTTTCACATCATAAGCCAGTTTTATCCCAGGCGATGAAAGAACAGATATTTTAAGCCCTTTCAGTTCAATTTTGTATTTGAAAGATCAAAGCTTAGATATAATTCAGGGATCACTTTCCATCTCCCAGCTTTAATTTGTATTTTTAGCTAAATATTTAACCAGCATTTTGAAAGTATCTTCTTAATATTATGTAAACAGAGACATGTGTGCTGCTATGGATTGTGCCTGCTCCTTTATGCTCCACACGACAGCATAATGAAATGCTGCACAAAAAATCAGGTACTTCTGCTTACAGATGTTTTAGCAATTAGTGCTCACAACTGGTAGCTCGTAGTTCTGGTAACTGTAACATTCCTCATAACCAGAAAAGGCTTTGCTACTTGGAGGGCTGCACCCCAGGTAATAATTCTGTGCAGCCCAGCCAAATTACACCCCTAAAACGTGCTTCTGAAACTGCCCCTGGTTTCCCTGAGCTTGCACAAGCACGGGGAGAGAGAAGGAGAGAGAGCAGAATTCAGCTCCACAGCTTTAAACAGATCCAGTCAAGGAGCTTTATTTCAAATTTGGGTTTTTGCAGACGGAAAGCAAAACATGCAAGTAAAATCTGGGAAAGACATATGTGCATTTTAATTTGAAATTGCTGAAGCTCTTAAACCGGATTGTGTTTTATGCCGTGCTGCTACAGCGAATAAAAATCAATATGCTTCTAAAGTTGAAAATAATTGCTTAAAAAAATACTGGCCAGTCTTACAAAAATCTGAGATCAAAACTTACCTTGATCCAGAGTTTTTGGTCGAGGGTCTGTATGGGCAGCACAACAGTTTCATCCCAAACTGGGTTGAGGTTCTTGTAGACTACCTTGCTTTTGTAGAGGGTTTTGCCATTCAGTTTAAACTTCACGTACGGGTCACTTGTACCTGTGATAATTAATTAAAAAATAGATTAGCATGCCCCTACACAACTCCACAACCTTAAATTGTATTTTCATAAAATAATTAAAAACAGTGAATGGCAATTACCTATTTTACAGATACATGCACATACTTAATTATTTTTATAAAAATTGCTCATTCTTACAGGAAATCTACAGACAGAACAAGAAAGTTGTCTGAAAGCAGGCAACAAAAAATCTTCATTGTTTGCTTGATCTCTGTTGTTTTATTCTTAAAAAGCATTAATTGTTGTTTAACAACTCTGTTAAAATTTTAATTTGATAGAAGGCAAACAGAAACAGCATTGAAGCACTATTTACAGGCCAACCAATGACACAGTGGAATAGAGAAAATGTGATGCTGTGCCTAGGAATATATTCAAAGGACCCAAACTCCAAAGCATCGTAAACTCCTGGGATAGGAGCTCCAAAGAAACCAGTAACAATAGCTAAAATACCCGTCAGGATTTCATCACTGGTGTCACTCTGCCAATTTACTTAAAACCCAATTTGAGGTTTCAGTGAAAAAAATAGCAATGTTATTCATCAGCTCAGGGTAAAAACCACACAGAGAACAGACTCTGTAAAAACAAGCACTGCCCAGGTAACACATTTGTTTAATCCAATGGCACAATTTGCCACAGCAATAATGTCTCCTGTTTTTATGGAGCAGATGTCCACGGGCAGAGCGTGAGGCTCGTGCCACTCGGCAGCAATAGAAAGACTTGCATCTGTCAAAGGAAAACAGAAGAGGGAGTTAACTTTCTATTATTGTTATTAAACTGGTGGCATCTGCACTAACACCAGCCTCCATGCAGGAGACCAGGTAAGAGGGGGAACAAGACACAGGGAGGATTAAACTAGATGATGGTTGATTTAGTGATTCATACAGATATTGCAAAAAAACCTTCACAAGCTGCAAATAAAGGGGAATAATCAAACTGGGATGTAGCAGCATCTACAATTAACTGAGCCTAGGTGCCATTCACCTGTCATATCCAGTACTTTCTGTATTGTATGTTGTAGTTGGAATTAAACTTCCCTTCTAACAGTTTAATTTCATTAGAAGAGTAACAGCTAAGTGATGGTCCTGGCTGCCCTTCAGCCTGCAGCGAGGGCTGCTGGAGAAAAAGACTGTTTTCTACAGCAGACTTCAGAGTCAGAAATAATCTGAACCTGTCCTCCCTGGTTCCCACTGGCCCAACAAACACATGGCAGTCCAGGATAACCCAGCCTAGGAGCAATACTCAGTCTTGCCAATGATTTGGTGCACCTGTGAGGATGTGAAAAATCCATATTAAAACATCCAAAGCTCTCATCAGTGTTATGTGAAGACAGACCTAAAGTCTAGAAAAAAAAAATCATGTGTAAGTATTTGGAATTATGCAGCACTGTGAAGAAGTGCGCTCCTGCGAGACTTAGATATTTCTAAGAATTAGAGAAAGTTCTTATTCTGCTTTAATTTCAAAGGGGAAGAGTTGTAGAACCTGGTCCATTCTACACATAAAGTGTGTTTCATTCACAGAAAGAAAATACCAGTTAGCTTTCAAATACTGTCTGCAGCTGATCCTTTTCCTGAATAATAATTGTTGAAAAAAAATTTTTTGGGGGGTAAAAAAAAAAAAAAGCAGCTGCAGACTTCTTAAATAGAATTTTTTTTTTTTTTTTCTTTTTCTTCTCCTCTAAGGCAGAATAATAGTAAAGGGCCTGATCCAAAGCCAGGAAAGTCAGAGGGCAGCTTCTCATTGTTCCCAGTGGGTTAGGACTAGACCTTTCCCTAAAAATTTCTCAGAACTATGATTATACTCTTATACAAAGCATACAGCTTAAAACCAGCACAATTTCCAGGAGTGGGAACACACAGATAGATCATAGCCCCACAGTGTGGGGGGCAGTAGTCCTCAGAAGATGCAGAATTAAGAAATAACAGCACTGAGCTCTTTGGTGTCACTTCAGAAGGATTTTAAAAGACCGAAAAAAGGCAAAAAGTCCCCTGACTTTTATTTACAGAGTAAGCTGGACAAAGCTGCATGATTAAAAGTAAGAATAATAATAATGTCCACAACCTATTCTGTGCATGAAATAGCAACTGGCCAAGACAAGGAAAGCATGATGAAATGAAAGCATGAAGAGACCATGGAGGCAGGTGGTTTATGGACATAACTCATCTGCTTTTGGCACAGAAAACCCATGAAAAAGGGCAAAATCTGAAAAGAGAGAGAAAAATAGGAGCTACAGAATAAAAGCAAACAGCCAGCAAGTTCAATACCAACAAGCAGAAAACTCCAAGCCTTTCTCTGAGGATGGGAAGCAGGAAGACTATAGCTAAGTAAGCCTTCCAATTGCATTATTGCTCTGAAAAGCTTTCCAGGTTGTTATACAGTAAAGGAAAATAAAAGGTGGGGGGGAAGGGAAAGGCTGCCCAGCACTGCTCAGGCGAGCCAGGCTTTAGCAATCATTCTCACGTATTTATTTTTAAAAAACTCTTCCTTTACATTTACGCGTATTTATATATCGAAACATACGTATATAAAACGAATATATATAAAAGGAATAATCCTTTATTAAAGGAATATATATAAAAGGAATGTATATAAAAGGAATATATATAAAAGGAATATATATATTGTTTTATAAAAATAAATATTGCACATTTCAAAAAAAAAAAGGCGTCGGGGGGAAGCTATAATAAAAAGGAGCCCTTAATTAAATACGATTGCCACTCTGGGATCAGGCCTTCATGCTTGTCAGCTTACTCTCAAAATAAACATCTCAAAGCAGGGCCTCAGTGGTGTCACTTACTCCAGCAAGGCAGCCTGGGTAATCCCTCGCTATCTTGACAGCTCCATAATGTTCCAGCGGCTTCACGGGTGAGCGGCGGCAGCCGCGCCGCGGAAAATATTAATGCGCGAATTAACGGCGAGAGGGGGATGGCGGCTTACACAAGCCCAACAAGGGAAAGGTGTCAAGTTAGCACCGGTGTTAATTGTGAGGGAAAATAATTGTGGCTGGGCAGGGGGGGTCCTGCGGCGCTGGCCTGTCGGGCTGTCACGGGGGTGACATCTCAACTAGGCGGGTGGGGGACAGGGAGCGCGGCCACCGCGGCCGACAAATGACGGGGTGGCATCTTCGTGTACCCAGGATTGTCACCTGGGTGGTGGGACACAGTCTGGGGGTTGGTGGTGGTCACTGGGGTGAAGCTGGGTGGCCTGGGTGGAGAAATGTCAGGGATGGACGTGGCACCGCAGCCCCCAGGGCCTGGCCTAGGTTGTTCCCAAGATGCTGACAAAGCTCCCTGCTCATTGTGGCCGGTTCTGGTTTCCCTTAAGACACCCCAGAGTGCATCCAGGTGACCAAAATAGTTGACAGAAGAAGCCAGGTGGGCAAGCCTGTCCTGATGGGATGAACAGTGCAGACTGCAAATTACTAGCTGCATTTGAATTCAGGGCTTGAAGCCTTCTGGATTCAAGCTCAGAAAGACGTCTGGGTCTATTAAAAGCTATTTATAAGAGACAATCTACAATCTAGGCAGAAAAACATAACTTTTTTTTTTGAAAAGAGCCTGGTGATGTTAAAGATGAACCAGTCTAAAAAAAGAATTTTTTGTTTATAATCTTCTTTTAACTGTGACAGAAATGGGTAATTTTCTGAAGATGCCAGACCAATTAAAAAAAAAAAAAAAAAAAAAAAAAAAGCTTTTTAGCATCCATTTCCTAGTGAAGGCAACTGAATCAACAACTTTTAAGCACGTGCATGCAGGCTCTTCTGAAAGCAAGGTCTCACATCAGCTCTAGCAGTATCAACAGCAGAATGGATTATTGTTAAAGCTAGTTGAGAATTTTGCCCCCAAAAAATATCTCTCTGGTGGGAAAAGCAAGGTGCTTTAAGGTTAATTTGTATATTGTGCAGTGAAACAAGCATGTTCTCACACAGTAAAATATATGGACAAAATACATATAAAAAGCCAAGATAATCTACTTCTCAGCCTAAAGCAAATCAAGAGTAAAAAGGAAGGTTGACCTCTTAAAAAAAAAAAAATCATTCCATCAGCTAGGCCTCTTTCCACATGAGAGAAAGAACATTCATCTCGACAGTGATGCTCCCTGGAATTCCTTCGCATAATACCAATTTTGCTTCTATTTTCTCCCATTAACGCTAAAAAGCAACAAGTGCAGGCAGACCAGACACCACCTAAAACCTGAGAAAGCTTCAGTGAGCAAAAAGTTGCCGGGGCAGAGCAGCAGGAGAGGGTCTGGTAGCCCAAGAAACTGTTAAAAGTGGTTTTAAATGGATACTGCTGCCCTCTAGCAGCTACCAAGCGGTGGATCACATCCACTGCCTCAGAAGGAGAAAAAAAACCAACCCAACAAACCCAGAAGACCCAATATAATTTCAAGCCACACACTGTTTTATGGGAGCAAACTTACTGGAAATGTAGCATATGAAACAAGTCTCGTCCCATAAATAAATAAATAAAAATGACCACCAAATTGCCTTAAAAATCTTGAAAAAATCAAAGAGCAACGTGAAACATAACCTAGACCATCTTAGGTTTTGGTTAAAAAACTAAATTTTAATCTGAAGAAGGAAATTAAGGATTTATTTTATATGCATGTAAAGAATAAATATCTGAAAATCTTCCTAGAAATAGAATCACTAGAGTTATTTATGACAAGGAGTAAAATACATTCTAAAATGGAACACACATTTTTCTTTTTAAGTGGAAAACCACTACATCCTTGCAGTGGAACAGCCAAGATCAAGGCTTAAAGGCGAAATCAGAAAAAGTATTCTGCTGGCAGGAAATTCAGGTGATTTTGGGAAGTTTTGTGCCCAGCTAGTTTTATGTGGCCAGATGGAAATGAAACATTGCTTGGAAACAAGAAGTCCCAATAGGTTCCAGGGGAAAATAAAACCAACCAGAAAAAAAAAATACACACAAACCTAAAAAAAATACCACCACAAAAATCCCAATAAACTGAAAAGACCAGAGAAGTGTGAAGAAAGTGTGCAAACCCACAGTTTAAGAGAGGATGAAGGTGGAAAAAAAATGCCTGAACTTCAAATTAATAGAATGAAAGATGCACGTATAGCACTTTCTATTCAAGACACTTCAGAAGCACACAAAAAAAAAAAAAAAAAAAAAAAAAAAAGTAAAAAAACTGAGAAAACCCTACCAAAATGCCATGTGACATACATTAGGGACACGTGACATAAAGCACAGAATTATCTTTGGTAAGAATTAGTCCAGCTGAACACTGCTTTAGGCACTGGCAGAGGCTCCAAGATCTCCCTGGAGCTTTCCCTTCTGCTTGCTGAACAACTCCAACTCAGCATTGTTTCTTGTATTCTGAGTCCTCATCCTAATAAAATCTTCTTACACCATCCCAGAAAGATGCAGTGTGAGTTGTTAACGCAGGCAGGTGCCCCCCAAGACTCAGCTCTGATGACTGATGGAGTTGGAACAGTTTAAGAAACATTTTCTAAACTACAATTCTGACACAAGAAGTGTCTCAGGGTGTTCACTGGGCCCAAATATTCTCCTCCTATGCTCTCATTCCTACATTTCCTAATTTAACGTTACAGGGATAGGAAGACACATAAATTGCATTTGTCTGAACTCCTCCAGACACATGAATTGCTTTTGTTCGAACTCCTCCTGTTTTTCTGACGATCCTATCTCAGTGCATTCCTTTCCCACACCAGTGCAGGCAGGATGCTCACAGGGATCACCGTGCACAAGGGCAAAGCTTCAGGCACACACTCTGCACTTCCAGAAACTGGGCTTGGCACAGACAGACACTCTCAGCACAAGCCCCTGCTCACAGAGCCACGTGGCATCCCCAAAACATCCAAACGATTCAAACTCTTAGCATCTGTAAATTAGCCGTGATTACGCCTTTCAAAAAGAAGTGTGAAAAGTTGCCTAATACATGGCAATAATTAATAAATCTGAAGGCCTAATGATCTAATTGCAGATACCCTGAAAACAGAGAAAGTCTAAATTAATCATCGTGTTTGCAGAGAGCGATTCAGCCTAATTGCTCTGAGCATTTGCTTTCCAAACAATTACTTGCTCTAAGCTGACAAACACCCAGCACAGCACACACACATCCCTTCCTCTGGCACTCTGGTATCAGCACAGACCCAGGCAGTGAATCACAGAATGATAAAACACCCTGAGAGTTGGCAAAACCCACTGGGATCACCAAGGTCTAACTCCTGGCTAGCCCAGAGCTAGGAGTGGGGGTTCCTGCAGGCTACTGCTGCTGAAAGTTAGAAGTGTGTGTTATTCTACAACCTTTCTTTCCTTTTATTTTGTCCTTGGGAGGCTGATCTCTGGCACAGCTGGCAGGGAGCCCCCCAGGACCCGCTGGCAGTGGGGGCTGTGGGGTGTGAGAGCAGAGGATGATGTGCTGAGGACAAGGAAAGCAGGATGCAGCCACTGAGGTGCTGCATCTTCTGCACTGCTGCACCTCCCATTGCTCCCTTCTCACATTCACCTCTGTCATGAGAGGAAAGAAAGGAGGGGAAAACCAAAGTACAGCAACAGGAAACAAATGAAACCTGAAAGGAAGAAACAGAGATGGGGCACAAAGGTCCAGTATATAAGATCTACGAAACACAGAACCAGGTAGAAAAGAGACACACACAACGTTCAGGCTGGAACAACGTGGTTGAAGGAGAAAGAAAAAAGACTCCAACCACAGCCACATACAAGAATTGTGTTTCTTGTAAGTACACTGTTTAACAGATGAAAAACAAACTTCAAAAGCACAGGATTTGGAAATGGGAGGAGCTTCTCACCCTCCCAGGCACTCAAAACCCAGTTTCTGTTTATTTTTACAGCAGCAGAGCTGGGTTTGCCACCTGAAGGAAGGCAGTCCTTCATTACACCTGTGGCATCACTTTGTGCACTGCTCTGCAAGGGTGACTCAACCAGGAGCATCCCAGTGCCAGAAGGGAGCAGGACCTCTGAGATTTCTTTAGGCTGACTCAACCATGAGGCATCGCCCTGCCCTGGCAAGGTGAACCAGCAGGTGGAAATGGGCTCCAGCCTCTCCCAGCTTAAAGCATGAAGCTGAGCTTCACAAAACAAGGGTCAACAAGGCCATAAAACCACTAAGGGTGTGACAAGATGACAATAATTAGAGCACCACTGATTTTTTTTTTAAGCCAAATGAGATACAGAATAATGATCTCTCTGTTCTGTCAAGCTGCTGCAGTGCTCCATAGACTTGTAATCAGAAAAACACATTTTTGCTTTCTTATTACCTGCAGTACTAAAACAACATGGATGCAAACTCCTTGCCATCACTGAAACACATCTAGTAACAGTAATACCATTAAAAACACATAAAAAATCAAACTTCTGGTGCTGTGTATATACACACAGAGACCCATAACCTTCAATGTTTGGCTCATCCCCTACAAGAACTGTAAATGTAGGGCCCATGCACTGCCTAACATTGGCCCCAAAAGTGCACACAGGTGACATGTCCAATTTACCATCTGCTTAGGCAGTCTCTGCTGTGTGACTGAGTGAGACTAAGCAAGTAAATCGGACTCCAAGCAAGCTGATGACCAACAGCTAACACTGCTCTCATCCTGCATCCCTAGACAGGACACTGATTTTGACCCAAAAAAGGGGGTTTTGGAGCTTCTCTACTTTCCACCAGAATCAAGACCCTGCTCTAGCAGCACTTGGATTCCTTGTCTGGGGCACATTTATTGGGTGTTGCTGTACAGAGGCTTTTTCTTTCATTTACCCTTCAAAAAATAGATAAAAAAGGAGAAGAAAACACTGAAACTCTGATTTATTTTTCTTTTCTGCATTGTTGCGCAATTTAAAGAAAGCACATACATCTGAACCAGTCTCCTGGGCTGATGCACCCTCTCTAAAGAGAGCAGCACAAGGAGAGGAGCTGCAGAAAATCACGGACAGGAGACAAATAAAAGGCAAAGCAAGAAGTAAAAAGTGAAGAAAAAAATAGGAAAGGGCAGATGTTAACAGGATTAACACCATGAAGAGGAAAAAAAATGTAATAATCTGGTAAAATGAAGGAGAAAATTATATCACAGCAAAGGGAAACTATCCTGGAAAGAGCAGTACATAGTGAGGCAAAGAGTCTGAAAAAAAATACTGGGAAAGCTGGTAAAAAGTGAAGTCATGGTGGTCTTACAGCCTGCAGTTTCAAGTAGAACTCCTGCTCACCTTTACTTGGCCAAGCATAATTATTTTCTAATTAATAACTGTCAAGCATATAATGAGTAAATTTAAGGATGAACCCGCAAATTTGATGAGTAGTGCTGGGATTATTTTTAGTAACAGCTGTTTTCAACATCAGAAATATTTCTCCTTGGTAACACACCTTAGATTTATTTTTATATATGCACACAGAGAAATACTTTTTACACGGGGACAAAACAGAGGCAGAAGCAGCCTGAACATGAGCACAAGAGACTTTACTCAGCTGCCAGGAGAGGGCATCACCCACCCACACTGCAGCCCCTAAGCCTGAGCTGTTTAAACTGTTGTAAAATAAAAATAAGGGGGGAAGTGCAAACACGAGAAGAAGGCAGGACACCACACTTAAATATCATTTTCTTTTAAGTAAAGAAACTCCCTCAAAAAATGTAAACTGACGGTTTTGATGACTGCTTTGAGTTTTTTTTTCGGATAAATCATTGATGGCATAATAACTGAAAATTAAAATTTAGGAAAATTACAAGACTTATGTCAAACCTTATTTAGGCTAAAGATGCTGGGGCATAAACTCTCCACTCAGCCCATGGTAAGTATTTTACTAAATTCAAATTATTCAGAGCACACTGATACACCCCAGCACAGCAGCTCTAACCAGCACCAGGGCGGGGGGAGAGGAGGGAAGTCACACACTCCCAGCCCACAAATTATCTCTGAGGCTTTCTCACTCTGAAGAGATGAGCAGAGCTGACAACCTCCCACTCTCAAAGGCACGTTGAGAAAGCCCAGTGGTTGCAGGTCAAGTCCCAGCTTCACACAAAGATGTCACATAACCAGAGTGACAGCAGAGGCCTGTAACGATGGGCATCCACAGTGGGCTTTTTATTTTTCCAAGGAGCCACCACTGCAGCATGGTGGTGACTTATGAATAATCATTAAGTCACTGTTTTCTCCCCTCCTGCTGCCTGTGCAATAAAAAGCAGCAGTTTTACTGAAGGAAGCATCACCTCACATACTCAGTTTACTAGATGAGAGGTCATTTGCCACAAAGCAACAGAGACTCATCAAAAGGGATTTTTCCCCCCCCTTATGTTGTTTCACTATGCTGTCCAATGCTTCACAAAGACAGGCATTTGCTTTCTTACACAACAAAACACAGCCTAGAGCAAAGTATGCTCTGCCTTCTCTAGAAATACTACTCTGCTGGAATTGCTCATTTCTAGCTTTTTCATAGGAGCAGTTGGATGTGTCCTGGCATGTGCAGCCTGCCAGTAAAATCTGATGAACTGCTACACTGTTAGGAAATACAGGCTTCTGTATAACCAGTAAAGATCTTAATCTAAGTACTGGTTCACTCCTTCCAAAAACTGGTAGGAAAAACAAGCACACACTCAACCAAAAGTTACTGTTTTGTGAAGCCATGAAAAACCAGCATGGAAAAAGTTGACTGAGATACCAGATAACAGAAATTCCAAAGAGCACCTCGTGGGAGAAGCTAAATCAGACAGGTCCCTCCAGGTGCAAACCTTCACAGGCCTTTAGGCTGTGCAAGCTTATGAATAAACCCCACAGCTTCACCTCAAAAGAAGCAGCTCAGACATTTTGCAAGACAAAACTACCAGAATTGTTTCCACCTGCAGGAAAAAAGTATGAAATTATGAGAGTATGTAAGGAAGAGCTCTCTGACAGGTTCAGATGGAAGGTCCTAACACAGCTGCTGCCCCAGAGTCCTACAGCCTGCACAGGCTCTGGGAAGGCAGGACAGCTCTGCTCTTCCCTCCACAGCAAGTGACTGGCTGCTTATCAGCATTTTTACTCCCTCTTTCAACAGCCTGAAGAAAAGCCAGGTAGAGGGAAGGAATCTTCCCACCTATTTTCCAGGAATTCCCCCAAAACTTTACAATTTATTTGGTACGTCATCTGGGGTGGGTTTGGGGTTTTCAGCAGGCTGCCATTGTTCAGTCACATCCCAGGTTAGAGAGGGTTGTTGGCTTACAGCCCTGCTCCTGTGGTTCCCCCTTTTATTAACACCTTTGCAGATAACCCCAAAAGCACTCCTAAGAGCAGCTCTGTCATTTTATAAACCTCCAACTATTCTCTGTTTTGCCTTTTTTTTTTTTTTTTTTTTTTTTTTAATCTCAANNCCTTTTTTTTTTTTTTTTTTTTTTTTTTTTTAATCTCAAACAGAATTTCCTGCATGGGTAGAGGTGCTAAGGGCAGCCAAGAAGGAGCTTTGCAGCTGCAGAGGCAGGCAGCAGGAGCAGCAAGCAGAGGGCAGCTCCCTCCCCTGTGTATCCAGGGTGGATAAAACCTGACCTGGGAGGAGAGACACGAGCCCATGACTTGCTGCACTGCAGATAAGCAGCCAGCTTGCTGTCAAACTGAGATCAGTGATAAAGGAGAGCTGTGGGAATTCTAAAGGAAGCCAGAGGAGAGGTGGGGCTCACCACAGCGATCCCTGATAACCAGGTTCCTGCCTTCCCTCAGGTGGATGGTCAGCAGGTAGGCAAAGGGGCTGGGCAGGTCACTCAGGCAGTCGTTTGCTTCCTCCAGAGCCTGAGGAGAACAAAGGAATCAGTCACACACCTCTTGAAAGCAGATCATGAATGAGGCAGGTGTGCTCCCAGTGCTGCAGAGACAAAGTTCTGCTCTTTCCTTTAGGGCAATCTTTTATAGAAAGGTAAAAAAAAAAGAGGGAAAAGAAAAAATATTTCCCAGGGTTTACTTTACTTAGCAAGTAGCTAAGTATCAGCATCAAGCACGTTCAACAAAGCAAGGGGTTTACCCAAAAATGAGTGATGATATAATAATCACAAATGCATGCACAAGTTTTCCAAATCCTATCAGTTTATCAGCACATTTTTTTTCCAAGCTGTTCCTTTTGCATTCAGAGCATTGAGTCCTTTGCATCCATCTGACAACCTCAGGAGGAAGAACACCTTTCACACAGCTACTGAGAGGAGACAGCATCATTTCTTTATGCTCCTCCAAAAGAGAGAAGCCCAGTTGCAGGCAGTGCTGGCTGGGAGCTTTAGCAGAAGCAAACTCGAGAGGATTTTTGCTCATCAGAGGTGATACCAAGGGTTAAACAGCTCAGCATCATCCTCCAGTGAAAACAGCTCTGGACAGCACTTGAGGGGTTATCAGAGGGCAAAGGTGGAGAAGTTTGCATCTTTCCACAAGGCAAACATGCTTTACATGAGAATGACATGGCAGAACTGCCAACGCCTTCTCACACTGCCCTAAATCTGATTTTGCTCTCTGTCAAAGCCTGCAGCTGTGCTGTTTGCTGTATTTACTTCAATCTAGTTTGATCCTACACTGTTATTTGAGTATTTATGCTGATGCTGTCATCAGTTACCAGTACAATATAGATATTACAGAGTACTTCAAAAAATCCAGGACGTTTGGGTCTATTCAAAACGTTAACAACCACTTTGAATTACCAAAAACCCAAATCAACAACAAAAGCACAAAACCATCCATAAACACATAAAATCCCCACAAAACAAAACAAAAAACCCAAACAAACAAAAAAACACCCAAAAAATAAAAAACCAACAAAAAAGCAAAACCCACACTGGGCAAATCTCTAGATGGCTTCTTCACCTGATAAGTTTTTAAATTTGTAAGAAGCAAAGAACCTAAAGCTAAAATAAATTGTGCTCTGATCAACCTTCAAAATAACAGGACTTACCATTTGGTCATCAAAATTTTGAGATGATAGGGAAGAGTCAAAATCCATTTCTCCACAGGAGTACTATAAAAAAAAGATACAGTGAATTAGAAATTACAGGGAAGAAAATGCTCCCAGCATCAGTCAAGAAATTCCTCATACATAAGTGCAATGAATGAAATGCTCTTACTTATGCATATAGATAATTTAAATATATATTTTCTTGCTCCTGTTTTGCAGTAACTGCACTTAGTCTCTTGAGTTTAATCCAGGAAAAATAAGTGCCTGCTTCCAGCTAGGAATAAATTTTTTCTTCTCCTCCTCAGTACTGCGTGCTGAAGGTCCTTATCACAGACTCTCCTGATGTCTGCAGGTTGTTGTGTCTGGTGGCTCTCACTTGACCACAACTTCTCCTTCACCATCCAAAAAGCAAGTTCCACTTAAAGGTTTTTTAAATAGTTTTTTTTTATTCAGTTTGTTGTTTGTATTTAGGGGTTTTTGTGTGTGTGTGCAATTTTTTTTGTTTGGGTTCAGTTTAAAAAAAATGCTCAGGGGAAAAGTTACAAAGAAATTGTGGAAGGGAAAGGTGTCCTTCTTTTGGATGAGTTAATTTTCATTCTACTAGTTGGTACAGTGTTTTGTTTTCGATTTAGGGTGAGAACAATGTTGATAACACACTGATGTTTTTAGTTTTTGCTGGACAAATACTGTCCTTCTGCTGAGGAACTGGCTGGGCATCAGTCAGTAGGTGATAAACAATTGCACTGTGCACCACTGTTTTTAATATTTCAATTGTTGTGCCATTTCTATAAAAACATTAAAATTTTATATTATATTAAATGTGTAATTAATATAATTATTTTTAGACTTTTATATTATATCTTGATATTATAATACATAGAATATTATTAAAATAATTACCTCTTCCTTTTCTGTCCTTTCCTGCCTTTATCTCAACCCACAAATTTTACCTTTTACCCTCAATTCTCTCCTGCATGTGATGGCTCCCACTGAGCAAGGAGTAAGAGAAAAGCTGTGTCATATCCAGCTGCCTGGTGGGTTAAACCACAACAAAATACAAAAAAAAAAAAACAAAAAAAAAACAACCAAAAAAAAAAAAAACCAACATGTACTTCCCCGACCTTCCTACAGTAACTGGAAGATCCAAAGGATTTTTTTGTCTGTAGGAGAGGAAGCCAAACATTTTTTCCTAAATGCTGACTCATCCAAAAACTTGAGGCTACAGTGGCCCAGCATTGAGTCTGTCTGAAGTGATTCATCAGCCAGGACACCTCTGGTGCTCTTTTGGCTGCTCCAACAGCCCATGACCATCACTTAAGCTGAAGAGGACCTACGTGCCTGGGAAACTCTTCTGGCCTGATGCAGGGCAGTCTCAGCCCATTCAAACACAAAGATTTATGCTAAGGATCATCTTGGCCTGCAGAAATGCACACAAGGTGGAATTTGATCCTCATGTGAAAGCGTTTTCATGCGCAGTGCGGTAACATCCAAACCTCCCAGCTGAGAGCACCATTGTCTGCAGCACCACAGAAACATTTAAAAGTCAACCAGCTCCTGCATCCAAGTACATAAATCTTAGCTGTATTGACATGCTGAAATAAACATAAATACCCTCTGTGTAATTCTTTTCCTCCTCCTGCAAGTACGTATATTACATATCAGGAAGTACAGTAATCCAGCATTGCAAGCAAGATTTCCCTTGCAGGACAGACAAAATCTAACTTTATGGTTCCCACAGTAATCATAACTTGGCCACCTTGCAAAAACACATTAAAGGTGGAAAAATTATCATCATAAAGAGCACCAGAAGAATTTTCTCACACAACGGAGCTGAGTTACAGCTGCTAGGGGAACCCTAACTTTGAATTTTCAGACTAGTATGCATAAAATCGCACTCATGTGCATTAAATTTAGTGTTTCTTGGAGTCTCTGGCTTCACAGGAATCTCCTTCAGGCACCATCATTGGCACTGGTAATGGTTTCTCTTTACAGCTTGTTTTACATGGCACAAACATGGGATCAAAGAAGTGCATTGAAATGATAATAATTTTAAAAGTACTGTCTTGGCTAGCTTGATATAATTTATATTAAAAAAACCCTCAAAATTATGATTGTTTTTTATTCTGTTTTTTGTTTACTTACATTATATCTACAGATACTGAACAATTATAATTTTAACTAGAAAAAAACTTGATTTTTTTAATTTTAGCTCCAAATAATATAAATTACTGTTATTCTAGATAGCCAACTGCAATGAGTACACTGAATGTAGATAAAAGTTTTGGTGAAAACACAGTCATGAAACCTTGATTTTATCGGTGACAAGAAGTGTCAAACAAAAGTGGGCACACTCAGGAGGGTCACAGCCCCAAATGTATCTGCATGAAAACAAATCAAGCAAGAGCAGATGTATGAATATACATAAACTTAAAGTTCCTCTTGACAAGCATTTCCACCTCTGCCTCCCCTTGTTTTCTGCAGAAGAATATTTAAAATACAGGACCACTGAGAGCATCAGCAACAGGACAAGGCTTTGGGTTGCCAGTGAGTCACTTCAAAGTGTTGGCAAGGAGATAAGGAGACATCAGAGCACTTCAGCAACGAGATGTGGCCATGGACAAAACCCAATGGCAAAAAAAAATGGCATTACAGGCACACTTTACAACCTGAATCACGCAGAGATTCAACACAACTTCACTTGCTTCTTCAGGCTTGCCTAGCTGGGTGCGATGGGGAACAGAGAGCAAGTCTCTTGACAAATGGAAAAATGACACCTGTGGGCAGAGTCTGGGTGAGGATGAGCTCTGCACGGAGGGTTCAGACAAATGTGAAAACCACAAGCACACACTGATCTCACCCACGGGGCTCGGAGAGGATCTCACGATATCGGGTGGCCAAAGACAACCAGGAAATGAGTAGGTGGCATGTGACAAGCAATTCAGGGGAAAAGAAGCTCAACCTACAGTTCTGCTTTTTTTAGTTTGTTTTGTTTCAGGGATCTGCCTTCCTTCTGATTTACCTCCCTGGGCAGGGAGTGATGCTCACACAAGAACAATGCGAACTCTTGTGCTCCTCAGAGCAACCCCACCCTGCATTCAGAGACCAAAAACCTCTGTAACAAACTATTCCCATCCAAGGCACACATAGCACAAATCGAGCAGCTGTTCAATTAACCACAAGCGAAACCGAATATTTAAGTTGTCACAGAATCACAGAATATTGAAGTTTGGGTTGGAAGGGACCTTAAAGATCATTTAGTTCAAACCTCCCTGCCATAGACTCCTTCCAATATTGAATTTGTTTTTCACCAGATTCAATATAATTAAATTTGCCCAATCCTCCTCATTAATTTCTACTTTCCTTTGCTTCACTATCTCCTTTTATTTTCGAGGAAAAAGATCTTTATTAATTGCACTGGAGGCAGATTACAGTAAGGAAGCATATTCACACAGAGAGATGCTTTGCCATACAAGTAAATACCAAATGATTTACAGACACTAGCAAATATAGAAATATGCATTTAGGGAAAGATGTAACTGCTGCAGAAAATAAGCCAGACTCAGATTGTGCATCTGGATGAAACTTGACTAGAGGTTAAGCTATTTCATCACTACACAGGTACTTCATTCTCCTAGAACACTCAGTCTGCCCAAAATCAAAGCAAGACTAAGTATTAATTTCATTGTGTAGAGGTAGATTTTAGATTAGGGTTTCTGGCATACAACAGCAGGAAAAAACTGCTGATATCGTTAAAACAACCTGGAAAAACTTCCAAAATAATGAGAGGCCATATATTTACCATATATCGAGTGAGGTGCTACAACTTTTGAGTAACGTTTTAGCAAAGAAAAAAAGCACTATACTATTTCAGTCGCTTTTCTTAGGTACCACTCCAAATAATGATCACTCCAGCAAAATGAAACCAATTTGTGAACAATTTAGCTACACTAAACCGCAGGTGAGGGTCAGCAACTACCAGTCTGACACTTTTCATCACCTATCCCTACCCATTTGCTAGGAGCACTCCGGCCTTTGAGATGCAAAACAAGCAGTTTGTATCCGAAAGGACAATATTCCCCACACTGGCGCTAACAGTCCTTTTGAACATGCAGTTAAAAAACATTCAACCTGTGAAAGAAATCCCCATTCCCAAGGGAGGACTTGAAACAAAAACACCCCGGTTCCCATTTTTGCATCTTGGATGACTACAGAGGCAGCTCCCATAACTGCAACAATCAGGTAATGAGAAAAAGGCATCCGAAAGTTCAAAACGTAACTTTCCCATAGAGAACACAACAGGAGCAGACAAACTTCCACAAAATATAAATAAAACCAAATTTTCCCTGAAGTGTTTCCTTCAGCCACAATCTTCACCTGCTGTCTATATAATGAAGCTATCATACAGCTCATCAGGATTCCAAATTTGCTCAGGCCAGGCAGGAATTAGTTTCATGACAGTATTGGTCTCTGACCCTCCTGTGGGATGTTATGTCCAGGCACAAACACTGACCACAGAGGCAAGAGGGAAGGAAAGGGGGACAAGACAGGGCATGCAAAGAAAATATTTCAGGTTTTCTACCTCTCTAAATCATCACCACAAAACTCCAAAAAACAGTCCTGAGAATGATGCTACATGTTTTGCTCCCCATCACGTGCTTGTTTTGGTTAATTCCAGGTACAGGCAGAGTTCACCTCGCTCAGCCATCTTTCACCTATTGCCTTCATCAGAGTCCTGAGTGGGTGGATGGCAAATTGATTGTGCTACATAGCAATCCTGGTAACTATATTAACTAAAAAGCAAATGTATCAGCACCTCATTTCAGAGCTCAGAGAACTCCAACAACTTTTGATTTGAGCTAGCAATTCCAACAAACCCGAACAAAATGAAGCATCATTACAAATAATAGAAGAAGAATAAAAAAAATTGAAGCAGTGTTATTTGAAGCGCCCAAACTGACAGGAAAGATAGGTGAATTTGTCTTGAATAAAATGTAGATCATGTAAAGTTTAGGCTTATTTGTATTGCTCATTCATTCCTTGAACAGAGGGCCCTCCTCACAGAACGGTTCAGGTGGGAAAGGATCTTAAAGCTCATCTCGTTCCAGTCCCCTGCCATGGGCAGGGACACCTCCCACTACACCAGGCTGCTCAGAGCCCTGTCCAACCAGGCCTTGGTTGGATCCTCCATCCCTTTATAACCCCATAAATTGAGGAGAGGCACAAGGAGCCCACAGGAAGTGGCTGCAGAGCCTCGCTGCTGCTGGAGCACCCACCTCTGTGCCCTCGTCGCTCAGCGCGGCGCTCAGGCGGGAGCTCTGCAGCAGCTCCAAGAGGTCCTCGCTGGGTCTCCTCTTCCCCTGGGACACGGGGCTGCCCCCAGCCTCAGCTCCTCTTGAGGACAGCAGGTGAATTCCCACAGCTTGTGTGTCCGGGGGGGTGACTGTCACCTCCGTGCGTGTCCCCTGCTGCGACGCCCACAGCCAGTCCTCCCCCGCCGCCTTCACCGAGGCGTTTCTGCTTCTCAGGGACACCACAGACCTGGAAAAGCTCTTGGGGGAGCAGCTCGGCAACACCTGAGCGCTCGAGTAAGTCGTCTCCTCTTCTTCTTCTTCTTCCATGAGAGTCTCCACCTCCAGCATGTCAGGCACTGACACGCTGAGACAGCGGTCCAAGGAGTGGCCCTTCCTCTCCAGCATCTTGCCAGACCTCTTCTTCGTCCTCCTCACGCTCAGGTTTTGCAGGAACGGCCGGGTTTTCTCTTTCAGGGATCCCCATACGGATTGTTTATCCAAGTCCATTGCTGCAAGGGGGATCTCAGCAATGCCTCCTGCACAGAACAGCTTCAGCGACTCCCAGGGTGACTAAAAGGAACGTAGGAAGGAGGCAAGTCAATCACAAAAGTGAACAGCCGCTCAAGACTATGATTCATGTTGTCTCATCTTAAAACTTTCAGTCATCTCTCTGAACAGTTAAAACGGAGCATGTCACATTACTAAGTGCTTTCAAATACAATCTGGTGGGTAGGTTTGATTATTTAGGAGGAAAACAGCCAGAGCAAGTATTTATTCCTACATACAAATGCAGTGTCTGCCCACTACTTCATGATTGCTAAGAGGGGACATTATATTTCTTCTTCTGTCAAGCCCTGATTTGTGAAAACTTGAGATTTATCCAATTTGAAACTGTTTCTGTACAAAGCTCACTGATGAGAGTTAAATCGTGATAATGCAAGCACACGAAACATGCTGGCAAAGCTGTCACTGACATTTCTGCTGCCACTTTCCCAGGCCATGTAGGGCTTTGTTGGCTAATTCCAAGGCTACATGAATTCTTACAGGATGTGTTGCTGGCACTTATGAGAAACAGCTCCACAAACTAAGCAGCTGAGGCTGAAGAGGACACATTGAACATGAAGACCCCGAAATACTCCCTTACATTAGCCTAATGTCAGTGAAAACTGCAGATTTATTTTTTCTTGTAAAGTAGGCAATTGAGAGAAAAAAATACAAAAAAGGATGGGTGGATCACTTTTGAAAACCTGCTGGTGGACTCACCTTTGAGTTGATTCACTGTGAGCATTTACTCAGCTGCAAGGGTCAGGAATAAAGGCTAAAAAAAAATCATCCACTGTATGTACATGGTAAGGGAACGGGGACACCTCTGTGCACAGGAATATCCTCACAGACAGACTCTTCCGTGGTTAACAGCTGAGCAACCATCCTTATTCTGTGAAAAGAGGCGGTCAAACCATCATCAAAACTCAGTAAGGAAAAAGCTGGTGAAACCTGCAGATTTACTCTTTTACAGACACACACACACAGAGGTTACAGTACGTAACCACATCCTCAGAAATATGCACTCATTAACTACATGAGGACTGCTTCCTAAACTCACAGCACCTTTACCTTCTAACTATTGCATAGTTAACAAAAAATTACTTCCTACTGTTTTCCTGATTACTAGGAAAAACACCAGGACAGGCAACAGAAACACAATTGCTATATTAATCCACACAGAGAAATTACTGCCTGCTTTTAAAGAAATCTACTCTTGCATTCATTAATTTGAATGAGGCTGTAAAACCAGTTACTTAATAACTTATTTAAATAACTTTATGACTAAGCTTGCCACACTTGCAGAGTGTTCAGGAATCTACAAAAAAATTCTCTAACTGCATTACTGTATAATTAAAGCTACACAATCCTCCCCTCCCCCATTTATATTGGCAAATAAATAATATCAGCATTATTATATTCAATACAATAAATTAACAAGCTTAATGGCAAAGCATGCATTCAAACGGCAATAACAGGTTTTGCCCAAACAGGCAGGTGTGTTAGTGTAGATGCTTCAGCTTAACACAGCCACAGTATCAAAGTGCACATGGACAAACTGAAATTGTTTTTTCCCTTTACAGCACCACTAAATATAAACAATTTTCTGAACCTCGCAGAGGAAGATTTCACACAGAAAGACCCACCACACCTCAATGAACTCAGACTGAAGCACAGATTTACAGAGGGAGGAGAGAATACATAAAATCCAGCTCAGTTTGACTGGGGATGGAGGGATGCCCGTGTTGGAGCTGCACCTGATGCCCTGCACAACCTCACGAGACATGGCTGGATTTGCTCAGACCAGCTGAGAGCTTTCACTTAGGCCCTTCCCTCTTTCCATAAAATCTTGACAAGGCAGCCAGAGGCCTCCCTGGTAGCATTACACCACGTGCCAGCAACAGAAGTTATTGGGCTAAACACATTTGCACAAAACATTATGAAACACACTGCAGGGAGTCATTTAAACAACTCATCTTCTGCTGGAGCTCTCTGCATGGCTCGCCTACTTGTACTGAAGCCTGCTGGAGCCAAGATGTTGCAAATAAAGGCAGAAACCAGCTCAACATCCACTTCCCAAGGCACTTAGTGCTTCCCATTCCCTTCCTGTTATTCTCCACCCCTCTCACTTCGAGGACCCACTGCCGTTGTTTTGATTTTGAGATTGTTTGTTTGCTTTGAGATTTTGTAACCAAGGAGCAGACTTGTTCCTGTAGGTTTTTCCAGTTTCCTTCCCCAAGTCAAATGTTCTTTTTCCCAGTTACATTGCCTGAGTTGTTGGATAGAAATACCCATTCAAAAAGGATGATGCAGGGGCCACAATGTGTCTCTGGGACCAACCTGCATCTAACCCAGAGTGGGCAGAGTCCTCCTCAAGCCTGGCAGAGACACAGTGGAATCAAGAAGTTAAAATATTTTAAAAAGGGTTTTGTCAAGATAGCAGGGATGGCTCCACTGAGCTGCCACCTCAGAGCTCCTACACTGGAGCAACACATCAGTAGTATTTGCTGCACAGGAGCAGCAGGTTGTGTGAACTGAGGCCATCAGGAGAAATAAGCTCATCCCTGGTCACTGGATTGCCTGGGAGTTTAACCATACTCTGCCTCTCAACCTTTACACCCACATTCCTGCTGCAACTACAACTTCTCTTACATAAATATTGTGTTTACAGATAAACTAATCCAAATGATGCCTATGATACACAATTAACAACAAATACACAACATGCTCTCATCTGAGAAAAGGGTAAATACAGTCTGAAGGGCAAATGCACTCTGACATCAGCAATCTGCCTATGCCCTTTTTCACTACCTCAGTTCAAACAGAAGACACACAGATCACCTCCATGACAAGAAATGTTCCCTAGGGAGACCACTGGAAGATTGAGAATGGGGACCACCCTCCTCCCCAGTGGTGCTGGAGCCAGGGGTGCCAGGATTTTTGGGGTATCTCCTGCCAGGCCAGCCCATATTCACACACACAGCTCTTCTTTCTTCCTGCATCAATTTCCTCTGCTTTTCTCTTCCATGCAGAGCAGCATCAATAGAAATAATTTGTCCTGAAGACAGAGAAGTTCTCCCTTGCATGTAGAAAGAGCGTTCTTGGTACCAGCATGTTGTTCATGGAGTCCTTATCCTCCACAGGCCAGAAGTTCTCCCCTTTCCTTCCTTGGCCTCAGAAGTTCAAGGCCAACTGTATTGCCAAATATTCCCTAAGCAACCACAGGGAAGAAACACACTTTGCCAAATTCTTGGTCTAAGCTTGGCCTCTTTATTCTTCCCCTTTCAATGGCACATTGTAGCAAAAATCTGCAAACAGAAAACATTCAAAGAGACACACTTCCTGTTATCAATTTAACTCTGTTGTTTTTGATTTAATTGAATGGCTCCTTGTTCTTATGTAACAAGAAAAAAATAATGTTTTCAGTCTATCTCCTTCAGCCTTGTCTTTATTATACTGCCAAATCTCAAATGCTCAGAAGACTCCATGTAATTTAATCTCTTCCTTCAGAGAGAATGCTTTTGATTGCCACCTGTATTTTGCCATCTCCTCCTCTTTTGGGGGCAATAGGGACAAGAGAAAAAGGATTACTGACAGAAAAGTTGGTCACTGCTTACTGTGATTGAACAAACATTTCTAGCATTTTATCCTCCCTGAAGTATCTTCTAATTATGGTCTGTGGGTTTTTAATTTTTTTTTTATGTGCTTTGGTTTCTTTCAGTAAAATGCTCCATATGCACTCCCTTAAATTCATATAATATTTAGAACTAAATGATTTTTTAGATGTTCTACCAGGTGGCAGTAAGAGATATTTCAAATGCCACTGAAAGCCTAGAGAAATCATCCTGCAATTCTACTTCACTTACTGTCTTGACAGGAAGCCAGCAAAGCCACAAAAGAGAAATACTACAAGACACTCTGAAAACATTATAAAAGCACCCAATATAACCAAGCAAATAAACTGAACAAACCCAAATTGATTCACACACTGGAAATTATAGACGAAATTGTCTTTCTTCACTATGGAACCATTTCCTGCACACCCAGAAGTGCCCCAAGCACACTGAAGATGCTCCTGGTTGATATTTTTAAAGTATTATCCTGAAAGTCACCCAAGATGACAAAAGCACACCTGAGCACCACGCCAGCACTATTACATCTCTAGATTAATTAATTCTATTAATCCCTGTACTCAATCCTTATTTATCTAATGAAGGTAAAAACTTTGGGTCAGTGTGCATGCCCAGCCACCTCTGAGTTAGAATTTGGTCAGTGTGTTTTCAGCTACAGCTCAATGCTGATAAACACCTAAATCCATGGCAGCAGAAATTACTAACACATGCATCAGAGGTTGTTAGGAAGATGCTCCTCACCTGAATGCATATTGACACAGGTTCAAATTGGAAGTTAAAAATGGAACTCCCTCAGCCTCTATTGATTCTGGCTGTTCTGGAATGGGATGTTCACCCCAATCTCTGCCTGTCTGGCACATTCACTGGCTTAAACCTTAATGCATGAGACATTGCACAAATTACAAGAAAATAATTACATTTTTGTTATGCAACACAATATTGGGCTATGGAAAGTTTTACTATGAATTTATAACCTCCGTTAGGTTTATAATTTCTGAATTCAGTGCACTGAGAAACAAGGCTGACAAGAAAGTGACAAGGGAGCAGGGGAGTAGGGGGCTGTAGACTTTTTTCCATCTTTTTATTTTATCATTTTGCTATAAATTGAGTCTTCTGGCTCTAGAAGCCATAAATGAAACCACTCCTCCCTGGGAGGAAGGAGAAAATACGAGGAAAATAGCTCTCTGCTGTTGAACAACCACTGTATGTGCTGGGGGGTTATTTCTATAACAGAACATACCACGTGCCCCAGGTTTTTAATATCATTGTAACTCAAACACAGCTAAATGCAAACCATTACTAGGAATGGAATGACTTTTTCTAAAGAAACCAACACTTCCTTCTTTGCAATGGCTTACTTCAGTACCATACCTTGCAATGCTTTATGCTAAGCACCAACAGCCACAGAGATAAGAAAATATCATCCAAATAAAGTAACCCTTTGTTCAGCATTATAGCTTGCCCTGGAGCATTCCAAACACAGGACCAGTTATTAGAAGAAAAGGGGCAGGATGTTCCTTGGATCATCAACACCTTCAAGCAAGCATTGTGCTTCCTTTGCAGAAAAAAAACCCCAAAGCCCAAAGTGGAAGGCTGAGCTGGGTATGATCCCAGAGGGCAGCAAGGGACACTGAATTCCATACAGCACATTATGGAGAAGCTGAGACTGCCCTTTCTCCCTGCAGCATATGGCAAATACCTGGACTTAAATTTGATAAGGCACCAGAAAAAAAAAGTGTAATCTGAATCTGATTCTGTACAGGCTAATCACCCTGGGGAAATCAGTGTTAGAATTATTTTTAGCACTAACAAGCATCACAGGGAGTGCACTGATGCAGTGCAGGTAAAGCCTTCGCTGCACAGGTGATTTGCTGCTAAAGCAGGGTCATGGCTTGGGCAGCTTCCAAATCTTCCCACTGTGCTTAAGCTTCCCTGTAGGGCTTCAAATAATGCCAGGCTGTGGATACAGATCCTGCTCTTCTGTTGCTCTGTTGTAACAGATCCATTTGCAGAGCCTAGCTGGATGCTAAACTTAAACATTTAAAATGAAATAGAGACTTGACCTGTTGCAGTCAGCCAAATTAGTACAAGTGCTTCATAAGCAGCAATTTTACATGCCTCAATGGAAACAAGATAACCAAAACAAACCAGCTTTATTTTCTTGATGTGGGGTGAATGAAATCTACAATCTCTGCAGAAGATCACAATGAACATCCAGGGTAAATACAAGGCCTAAAGAAAAGCTTGTTTGTTACATGCAGATGATAAAGGAACCTAAAGGAATATTTTCTATTTTAGGTCTGGGGTTTCTTGCTTTGGGTTGGGTTTCATGGGGTTTAGGCTCTGGGCTTTTAGATCCCATGCTTGGCTTTTTGATTTTTAATTGGCTCAAATATGGTAAGTTTCATCTTTCACAAACACATGGAACAAGCACACATCCTCCTCCACTTAGCAGCAAGAGAGGAACAAGGACACTTTAACTCCTTATAGGCTCTTTTGCACAACCTGGAGGGTTTTTTTCTCAACATTTATGAACAGACAGTAACTACAAGAAGTAAGAGAACGACCAGCTGCTACAAGCATCTTAAAATAGCATCTGATAGTGAAAGTTACTGAGAAAATACCCTGCACCTGCCTCCAGCTTATGAAAGTATTGCTTTCATTTTGCTTCTGTCTTTTCTAAAACGGAAGAAAAATGATGAGTATGTATAAAGGAAATGAAGGAGGAAGTGTTTGGGTGTATTTTTACAAACATATTTCAAAAGTTCCTTCCACTCTTTGAGCTTCCTTCAAAATATTGTGGCTTGCAATTGTACCTGTGCAAGCAAAAAGCCCTTTCTACATTTCCAGCCTAATTCAGTGTGGTTGTAGCAGAACAGGACAATCAGATGTCATCTTTACAGTGCAAACACCTGCTGAGCAGCAGACCTCTCCAGGGACACCTGTGCACAAAGATCTGTTTCCTGCAGTGATGCTGTGCAACCCAAACCAGACCCCAAGGAAGACCCTGGAGGGGCAGATCCTTCTCCTGGAAGGCAGAAGATCCCACCAGCAGCTGGGACACCCCTTCACCACTGACTCTATCTGGTTTATAATTCTTCCTCATTGGTCCCAACCCCATCAGAAGATCCCTGGGAATGCTGGCACCCGGAGGAGGGCACCTCGAGGAGGAGGGGGAGAGGGAAAGCTGAGGAGCAGCAAGGGGAAGGAGAGGTGTAGGTACCAGCAGAGTAGGAATGAGATAAGAAGGGCTCTAGAGTAACTGAGGTTTATCAGGGCTCACGAGGGACAACACAAAACCAGGGATGAAGGCAGGTGCTGAAGGAGCTGGTCCCTGCTCTGTTGGGAATCCAGCCCTGCAGCCTCCTTCCTCCTCAGTCCCTCCTTCCAGCCCCTGCTCACCTCCCTCGTAACAAAAGGTTTATTTTTATAACAAGAGGTGCACAGAAATAGATCCTCCCTTTCCATAACTCTCAGGGAAAACAAACCTAGGAAGGAAATTGGAGACTCATTTCCATGGCCACATCAACCCATGCCTTTTTACTAGCACTTAAAGCATATATTTCAATAAAAGAAGCTTGTGACTATATGCAAATTATGTGTCCATGTGCCAGCATTTCTCCCTAAATAACTACTATTACTGTCACACTTCTTATCAAAATTCAGTGACTATAGAGGAAAAGTCTATTAAAAGCTCTGTGTGATTCTTTATTTAACAATTTACCAAAATAACCCTAACAGAACATTTTTGATTCATAAAAATGGCCTGATGACAACTTGAGCAGGACAAAACCTCCTAGTTTGCTTTTTTTTTTTTCCTCTTCACAACAGCATGTTCCTCTTTCCAACAGTAACGTGGCACAAGCCAGGCTCAGAGCTCACAGTGAGAGAGTTGAGATTATTTTTAATCTGTATTGATCTGGGTGATTAAATGTCCTTTCACACTTAACATCTCCACACAGCTTAGGTGTATCTGTAGGTAAAGTGAACCAGTGCCTTTGCAGCCTTTTAATTCCCAAAGGCAGGAGGCTGAAGAACCCTGAAGAAAAAAGAGTTTGGTGTGTTGTAGCACTGCACTGAATGAGGGAATTGCACCAGTAGCAGCCCTGAATTTCTGCAAGACCCACAGGTCTCCCTACAGAAAATAACAGCACTTAAATATCACCCTGAGAAAGCTGGAAGGGACACTGGGAAACCCACAGACAAAGAAAGCTCTCAGGAATCTCTTGGTGAAGTCAAGTGTTTGAGGGTCTCACCCTGGACAAAAATTTAGTACTTGAAATATGAAGAAGCCAATGCATACAACTAAAAGCAGTCACATTGCTCCCCTGAAGTCATGACAGCAAAGTGTTCAGCATACAAACAGCAGCACAAACTCAAAGACTCCTTTAACTCCTTTAAACTTCCTTTTTTTTTTTTCCCAACTGTAAAGACTGAACATATGCCAGCACACATCTCTCAGTCATTTTTCACAGGAAAGAGCCAGCTTTGAGGTTTGTCTTTCCATTCACCATCTGAGTTTTCAGCCTCCTGGCACTAGAAATCTGCGCCCTGTCTCCAGCTTCTGTTACAGCATTATTTTCCCACTGAGAAGATCAGGTAGTTTGTAAATTTAACTCATGTGCATTGTCAATTACACTTCAGCACTTCCAAAGTCTTACCACTGGGGTTTTGGTTTGTTAAAGATGAAATCTCTAAATACAAGCAGCAGCAGCATCATAAGAAATCCACAAACTATGATTCCAGTAACTATTCTAAGCTTGAATAAAGGGGAAAAAATTAAAATATAAAATTAAAATATAGGAATACTCTGCTGGGGCGAATAATAAGTGACCTGTTCAGGAGTTTACTTGCAGAAGTTCAGAGAACTTTAACTTTAGCAAGGCCTGGCTTTGTTAATTATGGTTCCTGGAAGTGATCCAATCAGAAAAGCTCCACAAAACAGCAATATTGACATTGCTGAGCTAGGATGACACCTGATGAAGCAATTTAAAATTCACTTTCAGTTTTTCTGTGATTCAATACAACAACATGCTGCATGAAAATCTGCAGACACATTATGCAGCCCTTAAAAAACTATTTGGCCTGGATTCATCTGGGGCAAACTTGCCATAGGCAGGGTGGGGTAGTTTGCTAAACTTTAAATATCTTCCCTTAAGCATATTTACAGCTCTTGCTGCCCAGCCACAGTGGCCACTCCTTTGTACACTGCTACCACAGTGGGGTTTATTTTTTATTAATCCTTCTTTCATGCACACATAGCTCCAGGCAGGTTAATTTAGAACAGATCAAGCTGACCACTTTGTCATTATCGTGCCCCATTCACATATTCTCAAAGTAAATGTTAAGTACAGAAATTATGACTACTTAGCCCTTAATTAACCAACAAAACACTGAGTTGATTAATCATGGATGTTTAGTTCTGGTGAATACTAACTAAAAGGTATTTTAATTCAGCTGTCATAATTATACAATTTCCTGGTTTGGCTCATGGATTAAAATCACATAAAGCTCAAATCCAGAACTTTTCAGCAGGTGTCAATAAAGCCCTCAAAGATATAGTAAAAGTTTTTTAAATGGATTTAAGAGCTATTCACATTTCAGTTCCTCTGTCTAGAAGATACAGACAGGAGTCACCAATCTGGAAAATGTCTTGAAATACAAACTGCCCACAGTCAGATAAACAGATCTGCAGGTTTTCTGGTTCAAACGATTTTTGCACCCAAGTAGGTGAATGTTTGATCAGCTTTATTTGCTTACTGTCAAAGACCAGACAGATTTTTTGCTAAATGCTACTATGAAGCATTTGGTGAATGGGAGGAACAAGAAGCCTTCCTGAACTGAACACAAATACTTGTAATGAGATTTGTATCTTACAGTTTTACAAAGCTGAACAAAATTCAGCCACTTATAAACAATAAAATAAATTAAAATCACACCCCAACCACAAAGGCACCATTCCCACTATCTGAATTTGGGTAGGGAGCATTTATTCTAAAATAATTACAAGCAATCCAAATAGCAGGACTTCAACAAAATCCACTAGAATACATAACTGGAATTAAATGTTTGCATTCAAAAAGGAAAACAAGACAAAACAAAACTCTCCAGTTAATTGTTACCAAGTTGAAGAAACTGGGAACAAAGCCTGCTATTGAATGAGCATTAATGATCTGCCATTTGGATCTGCAGATGTTTCCCATGAGGGAAGACAGCAAAATAACATTCCTCTTCAAACCCAGAGAAGCAGCGACAAGGGGATGAGTTATGCTCATTCATTTGGATATTTTTATTTGAAATTGTCAAAACCATTAGGTTCAATAAGATTTTACTTCAAGGGGAGCCTGCAACCAATAAAATTTCAAAGAACTGAGCTCTTAATCTCTCCTCACTTAAACCCAAATGAGTCAGACTTACAAAAAAAGAACTTTTACAACCATGATAAAGTGAGCTGAGAGAGAGACTGCCCCATCCTCGCTGACAGCTCCTGATCATCACCACCTCCACATCAATGGCAACAGACAAATGCCTGCTCAGATAAATTAGCATGGCCCCCTCATTTCCATTCACCCTCATTAAAAGATTATCAAACAATATAGATTATATATCCTGTCCTGGCTAGAAACTTAACTTCTAGAGCAGGGCTTATCTATTTGGGAGGAGAGAATGAAAGTGCACACTCATAAATCCTAAAAAGACAGAGCTGCTTCTTAATTTATGGCGTTACGCAAAAGCAGAACTGTTTTATTTCTAAATTAGCTCTGATCTCAAGGCAGCAAAGCTATACAATTCCAAGAATTCTCAAAACAATGAAGTTCTCCCAAACCTAAAGTTTCCAGTAAAGCAAAATTTACTTCACAGACTACATCTATAGTTCTAGGAGTGGGCAACAGGAAGAATTGTCAAGGGTACAAGTCCTTCCCAGAAAGGAAGGATATGAATAAGATCTCCCTTTACTTTTCCCCATCCCAAAAGGCCAACAAAACCAAACAAAGATCTCAAAAGCTAACTTAGTATTTAGCTTGCATTTTAGCAAGTTGTTTTTGTGGGAAAGTGAAAACAAGCCAGTGAAGGAGCATCTGTGTAAATACACAAGAAACAGGCACCCACCACGGCAGGAGGAAAAGTCACCCCTGGGTCACTTTGCTCTGGCTCTCACCAGGCACTGACCCAAACACCAGGAGCAAGCAAGCAAGTTAATTAGTTGGAACTAATGACCACCAGAAACTGTTGCCAAGAGGCTCTCCTTTAAGGGCAAAGGTGGTGACAGCATTCATCCAACCTACCCACATGGGGGTCCTCTCTGGTGGCAGGAGGGGTTGGACACCTACATGCTCAGACTGGAAGTTCCAGCTTTGATTCCACAGGTAGACTTGAAGACTCCCAGCTCCAGGGTCTGTTTTCCCCAGAAAAGCAGCAGTGGAAGTCAACAGGAAAGCACAGACTCAATTTGTCCCCATCAGGCCTGATCTAAGGTTTGATGGGAGGCAGTGAAAGAATCAGAAAAGCAGGGGTTAAAAAAAATGCCTAAAGGTCAGCAGGCTGCTTATGTGAAGAAAAGAACAAGAAAAGTCTTCTTGGAAAAGCAGTGTGCATTTAAGAAAATAGAAATCAAATCTAAAATTATTACATGCTCCAGATTTTCCCACAATAATCCAATTATTTCACAATGGAGCTTTGCAGCAGTAGTGTAGCCTTGCAAAAGGTCGACTCCATCTGTGTTCTTTACAGATTACATTTATGAATAGCCAGTTAATCAAAACTTAAAGAAACACAGCACTGAGCACACAATTTACGTCAGGTTTTTTCCCCCAAGTGTGAAAATTGAAGTTACATCTAATGTTCACCTGCTTGAAGCTATTCCAGACAAAACAGCAATGATCCCAGGAAAACCCATCCAAATTTCCATCACGCACAGTACGCACGGGGACCACATCACTCCAAATATCCACTTAGGCAATAAGCTGCCTCTAACTCTGACCAAAAACAGATGCTCAGGGAAAGACCGTAAGGTCACAAAATCATACTGTGATTCTGCCTGCAAAATAATCTCCTGGTTTCCAGGAATCTGTGATTTAGGAGCTGCTTCAGCTAGAAATTGTATCTGCATCTTTGTGATTAACAGCCTTGGCGAATGTTTTCTCTTAATTTACCAAACAACTTTTAAAATTCATTAATATCTTTAACAACAGGAAGGTATTGGAGTAATGAGTTCCACAGATAAATTATGCTTGTGTGAAGCAGGAGCATAATTCAGCTATGGAAGATTTTTTTTTTTTTTTTTTTTTTACTGAAGAGGACCTTAGGAAAAAAAAATCTTTGAACCGTGCTCATTTATTCTTACCTCTTTAACATCTTGAATTATGTGAAATTATAAATAATTGTTCTCTGTTTACTCCACATCACTCAGATTGTTCCCACTTGTGCATTCTCCTCTCTAATGATGTCTCTTAATTGAAAGAGAGGTTCATTCAAGGAACCTGGTTAATGTTACACCACCGAACATCTCAACTGGCACACACCACAGGCTTTTTTTCCCCCCTTGAGATAATTGATTTGTCTGAATATATAATGTAGTGCAAAACAACCTAAGTTCAAAACAATCTAGGAATGCTTCAAGAAAAGGTAATTAACATCTTATTTTCTACAGTCTTTACAAATATTTTACCAACTCATTTCTAAGTTGAAAGAATAGTTTAAAGGGTTTGAAAATTGCCTCTGGCTGTGTAGCTTTTTAAAGGACTGAAGTTTTTGATTAAGAAAAATTTGTAATTGCCTAAATATTTCAAAAAAATTAGAGCACGACCCTCCTTTGTATCACTCCAGAGTAGCTTTTTGATGGGTTACTGTAAATACAATTACACTCCTGCAAGTGTTTACCCTGGCACAGTGAGGCATGAGGCCACAGGGGTGCCAAAAGTCAAATTTGCCTTAGGAGGTGACATCCTCAGGGCAGGACAGACAGATTGCAGATGAACAGTGTCTTGCAGCTCACAAGACACCCAATATCCACGGAAGATCGAGAACATCTAAAAGAAAATCTCCATCAGCAAAGCTTCTTTGGTACTGATCTCTAAATTGGACCAAAACCATCTGCCCCCGCAGCAATCAACCCTATCTATGGCTATGCTGGTAAACCTGTAGTTACACCCAAGCTGATTTCTCCAAGGTAGAAATTGCCAGGTAGATAAAAAGGTGATCAATCTTTTGATCTAACGTGGGAGACTTGGCCCAGTTTCTCTTATCACTCTTGGTCTTCATTAGAACCTCACAGAGAAGACAATGGGGAGTAAATTCTTACGTGGATCACAGAAAATCTTACGTGGATTACAGTGGAATACACAAAGAAAGCCTTGATATTGAGACACAAATTGTTCAAATATGAATATTCCATCTGGTTCTACGATTTGATTTTACAGCATCAACATCTCAGGAAACAGAGGTGCACTCAGGATCAGCTGTTACACTGATCCACAATTTAAAATCAGAGTTCAAGGCACTTGTGGTTCCAACACCCTCACAATCCTGCAAAGACCAGTTAAGCCTTAAGAAACAGGTCTCTTGGACCCGGGGAACATTTAACTGCTTAAGTTAAATGGGAATAGATTGAAGAAAAATGTCCTTTTTGTTATAAACAAGCTCCTATGCAAGCATGTTATCTAATAAGTACAACTGGAAGTAAAATGGGAATGTGGGAAGAGTGCCAATGTAAATCCTCCAAATCTGAGGAAATCAGAAGCAATTTTCCACTCAAGGGTGGAAACAACACAGAGGAAATGCAGAGCATACTTGGCATGCTTCACTCTCCTCTGCTGTGGTAAGGCCTCCTTCTCCAGGCAGAGGGACCCCAGGTGATGAGACCCCCAACTCCCTGCACCTTGGGAGACTGGAATTCAAAACCCTGTGCCATAATCAGTTCATGGTACAGGTGACGGTGAACAAAACAGTCAAAACCCAAAATTCTCACAACAAAGTGACAGCACAAGTTGTTACACACATTCTGCCTGAATTTGACAGCCACTGGTGGTGGCCTTGTGCCAACCTTCTGCTGTCTATGAGAAATTACAGATAAGATGGGCAAATCTGCACAGTGTAGACTAAAGGAGGAGAAGCAGACACTCAGCATTGCCTGGAAATGTCAGTGGGAGCAACCAAGAAACTCCTGGGGTGAGGTTTATCCCCTGTCCCAAGCCCACTCCAGCCACACACACAACCTGACTCCAGCTTCACCACTGACAGTCCCAAATCCAGTGAACTTCAACATCCAAGGTGCAACCACTGTTCTTCTCAGGACTGTTCCTTGCCTGAGCAGGTAGATTTTTTTAATAATCATCTGTTCAAGTCAGCGGTGCAGTTAGTCCAAAAGCAACTGCTTACATTACCAAATGCAAAAAGGCACTGGGAAAAAGAACCTGCAGTGAAATTAGTGAAATCAAGGCAGTTATGGTTCTAATTACCTTGAATGACATGATAAGCAACACTTCTAGCACTGTTAGATCCTCATGTGCTGTTCCAGGAGGGGACAATTACAGGAATCCCCGGGCTGTTTAGACACCCACCTTCCTGTCAATGACAGCAGAGCCTCTCCTCATGCCCTTGTTTATAATTGACACCTGAAATCCACACATCTACAAGCTATCCCATAGCTCCTTTAATACAATCAAAGTGAAACTTAACAGCACAAAATTTACCACTCACATTCTTTAAAAAGTGAAAAATTTTTAAGAAATAAAATGAGAATTTCCTCTCTGCACTATTTTTAATTTTTTTCTTTCCACGGGTATAGCAAAGTGAAACTACACATAGTGAATCCATCTTCAGGCTACAGCACATGTAAGTTTATTTGCTTTATGATAAGCTATTTTATGATGGCATTGAACAGCAGCAAGAAATCAAACAAGCAAGATTATTACTCAAATACACTCATTCATCCTGACAGCTGAACCGACTCACTCAACAGCATCATCTTCTGAGAATTACTGCAAAATATATGACAAATTCTACAGTTTAATCACAGTAAACTAATAGCAAGATATCCAGGTGAGAACTTCTATTTTCTTAATGCCACGTAGCAGCAACTCAGCTTTCAGTGTGCTTTCAGCAACTATCATAAAACTAAGGGCACCAACCCGATCCCTGCCAGCTGCCACAGTAGTGCTAGGCAAATATCAATGAAAATTCACACTATTGCTCATTACAATCCTATGAACAGCTCTTTCAAAAACAAAAACAAACTATGCCTTACACACTACATTTCCTTTAAAGTTACCCTTAAAACAACTCCGCTATGTCAATGCACTTGTGTGAATGTTCCACTTTGCTGTTTGTTTTAGTTTAGGGATTGTTTTATTATTACTGCTAAGTGGCTTATTTATTTAGTCAAAGTCAACAGCCAAGCAACTCAATTTCAGCCAGCAAGTGCACATGGAGATGCGTAGGTTCAGCGAGAGCTGGCTGAGGAAGGACAGAATTTCTCCAGCATCATTTTCTCACATCAACGGCAACAAAAAGAATTGTTCACACAGGGTGCGAGCCCCTGGAGCAGCATCACTAAAGCGACAACACAGCAAAAAAAGCGAAGTAACCCCGAGCCTCCCACGGCAAAGTTGGTTCTGCGGGGAAGCACGAACAGCGGAACAGCGAGAGCGACTGAGCTGGCAGCAGACGGGCGAAACCCGCCGGACCTCAAAAAGCAAACAAACAAACAACAAGAGAAAAAAAAACCCCTCAAACTCCCGAAGCACCCTCCCCGAACCCGCCGGGCTGCCCCGTCCCGGCGCCTTCCCCTTCACCTGCCGGCCGGGCCGGGGCCGCGCCGCGCCCGCAGCCGCCCATGGCACTCGCTCCGCCGCTCCCGGCCGGGCACGTGTGGCTGTCCTGGCTGTCCTGCTTGTCGCCGCTGTCACCGCCGCCCGGCCCCGGCCCCGTCCCCTCCCGCCTGCCGGGGCGGTGCCGCCGCCGGCGCCTCCCTGCGCGCTCCGCTGCCCGCCCGCCCCCGAACCTCCGGGGCTTCCCGCAACCCGCCCCCGCCGGCATCGGCTGCGCACCGCTTCCCCGGGGCATCCCCCTGGGACATACCCCTTGGAGCATCCCCCTGCGGCATCCCCTTGGAGCATCCCCCTGAGACATCCCCCTGCGGCGTCCCCTTGGAGCATCCCCCCATGGAGCATCCCTCCTTGGAGCGTCCCCCTGCGGCATCCCCTTGGAGCATCCCCCCATGGAGCATCCCTCCTTGGAGCATCCCTCCGCGGGTCCTGTCGCTCGGAGCATCACCATCCCTCCCGGACCTGCATCCTGCCCGCCCGCTCCACGCCAAGACCACAGCATCAAATTCCCACTTCACGCTCCCACTAAACCCAACACGGCGGGGCCGTCGGGGACCGTGGTGGCAAAGGGCAGGGGACTGGCAGCACTGCCCTGGAGAGCCCTGGGCGAGGGTGGAGCTAGGAAGGAAGCCTCGCGAATGACGACCAAGGGAAATGTAATCAACAGCAGCGCTGCTGCCACGTAACTCTTGTTCTTGGCTGCATCTCCCAACACGTTTTTTTGGCAGCATTTCCAGGTGCCTGAGAAGGGAGCCAAGGGCTGGAGCTGCGTTCCAGGCAAGGAAACTGAGGCAGGACTGGGTGAGGTGACGTGCTTACCTGGCATGTCTGCAGCTGAAACGTGGTCCCACACAGGTTTCTTCATGAGTTTGCCACAGTGTGGAAAGGCAAACACCTCTGGAGCAGGCTGGGTCGCACACCTTCCCGGAGAGCTCACCCGGTCACCACTCCCACCTGCGGTGTCCAACATCCCTTGAGTGTGGTATCACTGCAGGAGGTGCAGAGCAGCGAGATGGGGAAAGACAAGCTTGGTTCATGGAACATATTTACATTCCATACGTGTCATTCTGATCAGAAATTACAGCTTGTCTACGAGCGTCACTGGGGTAGTGACACCCATCTCTCACCATCGAGTGAAACTTGGTGATGCAACCACGTTGTGGCATTGCAAAACAGAAATGGTCATGGACATGTGGGAAGGGTTTGTCACAGTGCAAAGAATTGTTCTCTAACCACTGAATAAAAATGTGGGGAAGACGTAAAGGCCATTACTTCAATTCTTTCAACAAGATCTAGAGAGCAAGGATTCACACCTATAAATGGTCCCATGTGCATCTGCAAAGTAAGGATCAGAAGCCATCAGTTCAGGAGCTAGGAGATAACACATCAGGGAGATTATGGCTTGAACACGTGAGCAATTTTGAAGGAACAGGAAAAAAAACTTGGCAATGCTTTATTTTGCCTCCTGACCTTAAACCTTAAAGGTTATGTTTGAAGGGACAGATCCTGATGTTCCAGCACAATCTCAACAACAGCATTGGTTACTGCAGACTGTGTTATAGGAATACAGCAACTCCTAAATTGCAAAAACCTTCCCAAAGTTTGTCTACATGCTGAATAGGACAGTTTTACTCAGTTCATGCAATCAAAAATCTAAGGGGAAGTTGGCTGAGATCAGAAAACTAATCAATGATCTCAGCTGAAAACAGAGAAGAAAGGAAACTTATGCCACTAATGTTTTTGTTTTCCTTTCATCTAAACCAAGAAAAATATCAGATTCAGATAATTAGATAAGTTTAGAACTAAAACAACACAGCCTTTAAAACCCTTTTCTCTTAGGTGTGTGATCCCACAAAATGTGTATCAAATATAGTTCTGTGTATGTTTTGTCAAAGGCTGCAACCAAGAGAGAAGAAACTGTAAACATGCCCAAAGGCAATCTAATAAAGGTGGCTGCTGATTTCAGGAGCAGCAAAGGAAAGCAGCTTGTGTGTGCCTCTGCCAAAATGAAATGTTACAGTGCTCCTTGAATGCAATAGAGAAAAAACCACAGAAATTAAATTCTCATAGCCAATATCCACCCAAATGAGAAAAGCTTGCCACGACTTAGTGGCAACAAAGAGATAAATTGATTAACTGTTACAAGATTACCCAAATATGGGCTCTGCAAAGCATTAGCTTGAGAAATTTTCTTGTCTTTGGCATCATGTAGCTGTGCTAAGGATGCTGATAAGGCACAGAATGCTGAATATCAAGTACTTTGTTACCTCACTGCTAACTAAGAATAAAAAAAGACAGTACTGGGAAGATCTTTGGGGTAGGAACTTTACATCACTGGCAGGCTAAGGGGAAGAGAGAAGGAAATGTGAAACTTTGAAAATGTCACCAAAACATCAAAGTGAGGGTGTTCTATGAACACATCCAATGTAATCTGAAGTCATTGAGAGCCAAGATATTATATATTATAACACTAAGTCATTAAGGATGACTTAAGGATGAGCACTAATTAAATCCCCCTGTAAAACACATTGTCAAAAAGAAAAGAAAAGGCATAGTTAAAAATACAGCAAACAGAAGCATTTCAGCATGAGAAATTGAAATGTGTGTGTCTAAACAAGATTTCTTATTAGCTTTCCATACTCACAAGGAGCCCCTGTACACCTTCTCTTCATGCACACAAAGGTTTTTCTTCTGGATTTTATTAAGGATGTCATTATCAATTCCTGTGAGGGAAGAGAAAATATATAATTGAGAACCATAGTTGGCGTTATCAAATCCTACTCATCTTTTGTGTGAATATCTCATTTTCTCAGAAGGGAAAGAAGACCTGTCTTCTCAGCAAAGGAAAAAAAAAAAAAAAAGATTGCAACTTTTCTTCTTTGCCTGCATTTTCTTACCCTGTATTCTGACTGCTGAAAGAAAAAATGGCCTTCTCAGCCTTTACCAAAGCCTGGCCAATGTGGATCAATGTGAGGCTGCTGCAAATAATGGGTTTAGCTCCTTTCCTAATTACAGGTTCAGCTGCAACCCTTCAGAGAGGCAGCAAGTGAAGCATTTCTATCTAGCCCACCCCTCTGCACAGCCTGTTTGCAGCAGCATTTCTTCAGGGTTGTGAGGAAGAGACATGAGGGCACGGGGGCACAAGGATCAAATCACAGAAGAAAACAGTCATGGAATGGTTTGGGTTAAAAGTACCTTAAAGCTCACCTAATTCCAGGCTCCTGCCCTGGGTTCTCACTAGAACAAGTTGCTCAGTGCCCCATCCACTTCAACATTGGCCTTAGTTGGGGCAGCCACAGCATCTCTGGGCACTCTGTGCCAGGGTCTCACCACCCTCACAGGAAGGAAAAAATTTCTTCTGTATCTCTAACCTGAATTTCCCTTCCCTGTAGGTTAAAACTCCTTTTCCTGACCTCGACAAGGCTTTGGAGCTCAATCAAGTTAAAAGCTTGTCAGTAATTCCTCCTCTTATCTCACCTACAAGCAGAAGGTGCTCACTGGAAGCACCACCAGAAGCTTTGAAGATGCCCTTATCATGATTTTGAGCAATTCTGTTTGCACCCACCTGTTCAGCACCAGCTTTAGTGATGTGTTTACAGCCCTTGGCTTGACAGATTGCTTGGGACATCTGTGACCCTGGGACACAGCCCCTCAGCCATGCCGCTGATAAAGGCTTTTCAAAACCCCAAAGTGAAATCTCCTGCAAGAGCTAAGTGTTATGTTTCATTTCTTTTGGATAAGTGGGTCCCAGAGACCTGGAGACCCCAAAATACAGAATTACAAGTCGCTGAGTTGCAGCCCATTTTCCTTGCAGCTGAGCACCTGGTTTACAGGCAGAATTTGGAACAGGACCAAGGGTGTGCTTCCTCCCAGGTCTTTGACTGTTAAGCCATTCCCAGAACACAAACTAAGCCAACTGCAAGGTTTAAGTCATTCTGTGCAATTGCACTAATGAGTGCACTCAAGACTTTAGGAGACTTAAGCATGTCACTAAGTCTGGGATTAATAAATGAATAATGATAATTAGTTATGGCTTGACTACTCGCTTTCAGCTCCAACAGGTTACCTTGAAAGACCACATATTTTCAATCTCACTTAACATCATTATGATTTAGCTTATCAGTTAAATGTGTGATACATTCTTTAGGGCTGGATTCTCTGCTCTGAAGTGTCACTGACCTTTTTTTTTTTTTTTTTTTTTTTTTTTTTTTTTTGTCTCAGCTGTGGAAATGCCACATGGGCAAACCTGAGCTTAAACTTCACAGAAATGAAACCATCACAACCTCAAGCTTCCTCCTCACTTTTTGAATCCCTTGCCCGTGTTTGTGTGCAGCTTCACCATTTGAACAGCACTGACAACATTTCCATCAGCTGTACAAGGAGAGAAAGAACAAAGATGTGAGACAATTGTTTCAACCACTCAGGATTCATTATGAGCTTTTAAATGCCATTTAAACAGGCTGTATTTTGTGACAGAACATACAATTCAGAATCTGTGCAGTCATTTTCCTGACAATCCATTGAGGAGCACTGCTGGGGACTGTTTCTTGTGCAAACAATGAGCTTTTAGAACATTTGAAAATTCAGCTTCTGATTCATCCCAAGAGTAGAGCAGAGCTGAGCAGTGGTTCTGTGGGCTCCTGAGACCAGCTGACAACTTCTAGAACAAAAGTGTAGTCAGGGATTTAAATAAGGAATTGTATCCAGGAATCTCCCAGGAATTTACAAGCATTAAACCAATGCATCCTCATACATCTCAGAAGTACTGTCAAAAAAAAAAAAAAGGCTGATACAAGCAAATTTTTTTTTGATAATTGGCTCAGGATTAGATAGAAAACCAGTGAGAGTCAGGGATAAAATTTGAAATTTTGATCTTTCCAGTAGTATCAAAGTGTTTGGTAGGGAAGGAGATGATGGGTGACTTATTTTGGTTGGGATTTTCTTCTTGTACTTCTTGAAAAGAGAAAATTGGTCCCCAGTGTTTGCAGCTCCCAGCCCCAAGCTCTTACCAGAGCTGCAGTGAGACATTTGGTCCTTGAAAGAGGGGAGGCTGGCACTTCACAAGCTACAGAGAGTCTGAGTAAAGCAAATAATTTATAAACACAGGGCTGGAAAAATAATTTTTAAAAAATTAAAAAAAAAAAACCCAAAAAAACCAGTCTTTCAATATTTTTGTAAGATTTCCCCTGAATATCCTCTCCCATTCCTTCAAGTACAGAGTTATTAAAAGCTGATTATTGGTGTACCATTACCCTTGCTTTCTCACAAAGTGATCCTCCTGGGAAGAAGACACAAACACAAACTTGAGATTAATCTTGAGCTCCAGACCTAGTCCTGAATCTAGAGAACTGAGCGTGGGGCTGGTTGTGGATGTAAGAAAGAGTTTTACTCTTTTCCAGACTCTACCAAGTAAGGTATTATTTTCCTTTATGATTATTTTCAGCAAAATGCATTTCAAGACAGTATTTTCCTACCTTGAACCATGCTTGTTGGAACTGGCATTTGCTCATAAATTGTCATCTGGGGTAGCTGAAGGAAGAAAGTTGCACAGTTTTTAACACAGCAGTTTCCAAACATGTTTTCTAATAACTGATAGCTAAAAGCCAAGCTTTACATTCCTCACAGGAGACTTGAATCAGGAAAAATATCTACTTGCTTTTTTTATTTTTCCTACTGTTAACGTTTTGGGGGGTTTTATCACTCTATTAGAGCACAAAACTCTCACTAAGCTGAAATCCATAATCTAAAACTGGAGCACAGCAGATCCCATCCCTGTTGGTAATACATATTTCCAGTGAACTGTTTAATCAGAATAACACAGAACTACTGACACTAAGGGTTAATCTTGTACAAACTCCTGGATACTGAATCAGTTTTCCAGTATTAAGGTTCCTGGATCAGACAAGTGCTTGCATGTAGGCATGGCCACAGATCTACTTAGAGCCTCACCTACTGTTGCTCTCCATGTGTTATCCCATGAGCAAATAGAAAGACTTTGTTTTACAAAGCACTCATCTATGGACTCTTTAGTCTTTTAAATACAATTACTTTTTAATATTAAAGACCCAGAAATTGCCAAAGGTGAGCTGAGAACTACCCTAACTAAGCCTAACAGGGATTGAGAATGGCAAGATAAAGGTGACAAGCCTGCAGAGCCAGGCCCAGTGTCACACACATCCTCAGAGCCACCAGCAGATAGATCCCTAAGGGTCTTGGAATTGTTAAAGCCCAGCATGGTTCCTATGCCAAGGACAGCTGCACTTGCCAAGGAGGTTATCAATTCCATCTGCACACTGCCCCCCGTGCCAAACACCATCACACACACAGACCTGTCAGCAGCTGTGAGATCTCATTAATCCTCCTCTGTCAAAATGAACTGCACTGGCAGACCCTGTTAATTAAACTCGTTCACCTTCCTGCCTTGGCTGCTGCAGACATGCCCTAACTCCCTCGTTTAGGAGCATCTCTAGTCCTCACATCCCTCTCCTGCTCTGAGCTGCTCCAAGAAGGCTGGAGATGACTAAATCTGTAGGAGGGGTAATAAAACTCACCAAGCAAAGCACAGTTCCTGTACTTCAGTGTGATATGATCAGAAATGCTCAAACCCAGCAGTGCCCACCAGCAGGCCCCGTTTGGACACGTGCCAGGTGTGATCAAAGGCTGCTAGCACAGCACAGCCCCTCACTCTGCTCCCAGCCATTGTTCTCCAGGACAGCAGTTCCTAACTGGAGACATGCTCTGCAGAGGGGTTGACAGGCTTCAAAGCAGGTCTGTCATCCAAGCAATCTTCAGAACAGCCTGAGAGGAGGGCAGGAAATTGTGTCAGAACAAGGAAATGATAATAACTGTCTATTTTTGTAACTATGAATTTGTTGGTGCTGGATCATTCCACTGATCCATCAATTTCCCTGCCCTGCCTCTGTCAGAGACCAGTATTTGTCAGAGCTGAGGAAAGTGGAAACCCCACAGAAGGCATAGGGGCAATTGCACAATGCTGAAAGTTCAGGGAAATTATCCTCAGCAGCTTCAGGAGTGGTTATGTTTGTAAATGAAAGCACAATACCCAGGAGCAATTATTCTAGCTGTGTTTTTCCTACTTCGTCAGTCTGCGTGCTGCAGAATATAAACAGGAATACTGAATTACAGTAACTGGTGACTGTCTGTTTCCCAGCAAGGCCAGTGGGCTCTGTTTCTCATTCTCTTTGCTTGCTGTGAACCAGATCTGATGATTTCCCAGCCTACCTAGGAAAACCTACCAGTGATGCAAAGCCAAGAGTTCTCTCTGTGAAAAAGTGAAGATCTGAGGTTATTACAGAGAGTGTTGGTGGAAGAGACACAGGGTGGAGCGTGAAGTGCTGGGGTAAGGCCTCAGCTGCTATGATTTAAAACAGCCCCCGAGGCTGCTCTAATTTACTTTGGAGCCTTTCCTAGAACAAGGTTGAACATTTTACAGAGAGGACATGAAACACAAAAACCTTTTGCACAGGCAAAACCAAATGAAACAATCCCTAGGCGCAAGTGTCTAATCCCTCCTCTTTAAAAGCCCAGGTGTTTTGACTGGGAGTTTAAACCCTTGCATAAGTGAGGCCAGGTGGAAACCCCACCTCTGTGTACACAGCTATGTTCCCTTTCCTCTGGGTTTGACAGAATCCAGCTTGAGTGTAGATAATTAGAGGGAAAAGAAGCACAGAGCAGCCTCTGATATAACATAAAAATAAAAAATGGGTGAATTTGTGGAGTAGAAGCAAGAGGTAGCACTTAGCTTTGAGAACACTCGTTAAAATTCATCTTCCTCATGTCTGAGTTGTTTATGGAGGATCACCTCAGCCACTCAGCCCCAATAAACTACAAGAGCCAGTCTGGATTTATGGCACTGCAGCCTGAAAAAACCCACCTAATTCTTGCCTCAGCAGTTTGAAGCTGATATAAAATATATATGTATAACAAAAGTGCTTTGAGCTTGCTTTTCCCCCTGCCTCCCTGATAAACCCAAAAGATTATTGTTAAGGTTTTTAATATAAACCTGGGGACCAGGTGGGTGAAAGAGCACTAAAAGTTGAGTGATGTTTCCAGGTAACAGCCAGAGCTGACAGCCAGGTGCTTTATATATCCGGCTTCAGCACACTGATAAGAGATAGGCGTCAGTAAGATGGGAATAAAAGCATATTCTGCTTTGCACAGGGATATGAATGAAGGTTTTAGTACAGAATGACCAAACCAAATTATGTCTGTACATTTACCATCCTCAATATCTAGAACTAAGATGCAGCAAAAGAACGCAGGGAAGAAAAACAACCTGTTGAGTGTGGGTGTTTTAAAGGGTTTTGTAATGCATAAATACATTTATAATGCATGTATGTGTTTTTATGGCATTTCTATAAATCACATGGCAGGACGTTCCAAAATGATGTATTCTTTAAGCATCTTGTTGTTCATTTTCTTTATAAATCTCCAATTGATGCAAATCATTTAATATTGAGAAAAACTAAGCAACTAAGTTGGGAGAGACTTTGCTCTTCAAAAATCAGGATTTTTACCACTATTGCAGTGCAGCCTTAGTATCAAAATGTTTTATTTTTTCTACATCCTGGAGACAACTGATGCAATTCCATTGTTCATCTAGTTCAGTGGAAACCATGGCTCCAAATCCCCCAAGATTCTGGGGAAAGTATTCCCTCATGTTAACTTTTAAAACTTTGTTTCACCACAGACAGCATTTCCATGTTGCAAGCTGTGATCTCGCAGCCGGTGAAGGAAGTTGTGACATGATTCCTCTTACGCCAGGGGGGAAACACCAGAGCACTTTACTTTCCTTTTAACCCCCAGGTGCAGTTTTCCAAGCCCCTTTCTGGGTGATGGGAGAGGAGGAGAAGGAGGAGGAAAGGGGGAGACTTATCCAGCAGTGGCACAAGAGGTTTAGGGCTGACAGGAGGCAAGCAGATCCCACCACTCCTCCTGGCTGGAATTACTCTGCAATCAAGGCTCTCCTGGCAGCCAGCTGCTGCTACACCCTGCCTCCACCTATGTTTTATAAAGGACTAAGGAGAGCAATTCTGTGGGATCAAGGAAGAGGGGAACCAACCTAGACCATTTGCAAGTCAAGTCTCTACAGGGAACAAGGAAAGTTCATGAGAGCTTAAACATCTTTTTCACACAGCAAGACAAAAACTGCACTGGTGTATGTCTGCCTGAATTTAGTGCTAGAAAGAGTCAAATTATGCCAGTGAAACATTCACATAAATGCAAATCAGCACGTACTATGCCCAATATCCTTGAACTTCGAACAGTATAATCCACCAGGCACCAGCTGGTGAGTGCTTTTATTTGTTTTCCTATGAATATTCCTTTCTAAAAGATGAGACACTCTGTTCTGCTGAAGGCCAAATGTGAAATTATAATTGCAATGATGCCTAAGTGGAGCAAACTGGGAACCCTTCCAGACTCTTATTTTGAAAACATGCAAGTAAATTGGAGAGTTAGAGAGGGAACCATGGAAATAGAGGGAATATGTACTGGGTAAAGGAAACAAATATTTGTTTGCTTGTAAAGTACAAGTTCTTCTCCCCACCATCACTAAACAACTTCAAATTTAGTATAGAATAAAAGGTTTGCAATCAAAAGCAACCTTAGAACAGGTGATCAATCCAGGGGGATTGATCCAGAACTTTTACTTGCTATCCCAGATGCCACAAAATGCTCTTGGTACCTTAGGACCAATCTACATCTATTTCATAGGAGATAACAAGGTATAGAGAGCAAAGTTCTGCAGTAAAACATCAGATAAAAACATCAAGATTATTTTCTCTTCTAGATTCCATTAACAGAAGATATTTTAAACATGAAGATGGTAATGTTGTATAAATAAGAGATAATCCCTGAAAGCAGACCCTTGTGCCACATTAGAACAGAGACTCTAAAGGTCCATGCCAATAATGGTACGAAACCCTCCAAAAATGAGCAATAATCTCTGGTCAGTCCCTGAATTATTTCCCATGCCCATCCTGGCTCCCATTACACCATTGCTCTGCCTGTGGCCAATACTCCAGAATGTTCCATAACTAGATGGGGAAGACACATTCCAAGACTGATATAAGCCTGATGGAAAAGCAAAGGTAGTCTGACTAAAAAAAAAACTGAAACGAGCAAGGATTCAGCATCCAAACACTTACCTGTTCCACCTGGGGGTGGGGGGAGGACACAGCTCTGAGCATCCTGGGCATGGTATGACAGGGACACACAGGAACAGAGAGCTCCATGTTCTGGAACAGCACAAGGGGAGTTGCTGCTCAACATTACAGTGCCTTTTCATATTGGTGCAGTTGAACTTCATTAATTAGGAGATGCCTTCAGAGTTACCCTCCCACTGCCTCTAATCCTGTACTCGAGCACCCAGCACGGATCTTCCTTCCCCTTTCACCACCTTTTGCTGAAGAATTACTTTCTCCAGAGACAAAAAACTATTCTAGATCCTTTTCTTCTCCCAGAGTCTCACTAAACTCTTCCCAGATAGCTTTGCCTTTGAGTTCTGCTCTTCATTCAGCTCTGGAAACCCTGAGTTTCAGTGAGACTCTCCCACTTTGCCTGGTTTTGCATCACTTGGAAAAACCTGAACTGGCTGCATAAATTCAAGTGGCTATTTTGGCTGACACAAGCTGACAATCAGGTTTGCCTGAACCCTTCTCCTCTGTAGCTGTGAAAGAGAAGCTTCAACAGCCTTTTAAACACTGGTTTAATAGGTCTGGTCAGCAGAAGGGGACTCTGCCTGCTCCCCAGCCCCTGCAGGTGCTCCTGCACCTTGCTGCTCACTCAACCCATCCACCTGGCATCAGATCCCTCTGTCAAAACCTCCAAAGGGTTAACCACTTCCAGCACTGAGGTGGGACATGGATCACCTGGGAACAGAAATGTTTTCCAGTATTGTAGCTCCATGGAGAGGACCTCACTGGTCCCACCATAGGGTTCATTACAGTTTCTCAGGTCAAACCTTCTCAGTAGAATTACTGATCTTGCCCTGGTTCCCAAAGACAGAGCAGATTAACCGGGTCAGATGTGGATTCTTAAAAAGCAAATCATTTCCCAGCTGAGGAGAATCTCCTTTCTAAAAATTGTTTATTAATATTTGGGTTGAATTTGCCTGCCTAAAAATGGCACAAGATGAAAACACTTCCCCTTTTTGGTTCTTGATGCACAGGAGAAAAACCCACATGAGTGTGGGCTATTGCTTCATTTGCCTTTCTGAATGTTTCACATTATTGCTGTATTCTGCATACCTTTAAACCTTGGTGAGAAGGAGTAGGAATACTGAGAAAGTCTGATACTGCATAAACCTCCTTAAATCTTACAGGCTGGATCCAATTTGTGGCCAATCCAAGGAGCAACTGTTGCACCATCACCATCATCACCTTTTGTGCTTTTAGAAGAAATAGTGAAAATTTACATGAGTATAAAATAAACTCTTTTTTTAGGTGATTTTCAAAATTGCAACACTAAGAAGGCAGAAAAACGCTGCTTCTTTACAAGTCTATCACTCCTAACAGCTGATATATCAATGATGTACACTGACAATCTTGTTTCTAAGGCTGGTAGTTAAATAGAAAAATATCTTTAGGAATTTGCCAAATTTCATTACATAAACCCAAAATGATCTTTATGAGGACTTGCCTCAATCAAAACTGGGAAAGTTATTTTTATACCACTAGAAGAATTACAAACATCCTGTGCAGACTCCAACATTCATTTCCTCCAGTAGCTGTAGCAAATCAGAGACTCCAAGGATAAACCTTTAGAGCAGGGAAAACATTTTCAGGAATAGTGCGTGCCCAGAGTTTAGCTGTGCTTTCAGTAAGACAGATCAACTTTTGAGTCATTCTTTTCCTCCATGCTATTCTTTATTCAGAGCCTGATGTTCCCATATGATTTAGTAAAGTTATAAAAAAGCATGAAATATTTCTCTCCAGTGTTGACAACATAAGACAGACTTGATAGAAGTCTCTCCTTCTCCTCTGCCTGAAATGAATATTTCCTCTTTCTTCCTTTGCCTCTCTCTGACAGGGAGAAACCACATCATAGCCCTGTTATAGAATATTATTTCCTTCTGGTTATAGAAGGTTCTGTTGCACATGTAAGTGGATTGTCAAATACACGCTTTCACTATTAACTGTGTGTCTGTTTTTAAATGGTCACAGCATCTGAACTCTACAGAAAAGAAGTAGCTGTTATGGTAAAACAGCTCTGATTCTCCATTTGTTTGCACAGGAAATACTTTGTATCAGAATTAAATAAGGTTAAAAAGGCTTGTTAGCCTATACTGATTGGCATCACCACATTTCTTCCACTTCCTATACCACTAAACTTCATGCCGTAGTACTCAGAGGGAGCAAAATAGAAACACACCTGGGTCCTCTTCCATCAAGAGGTTCCAAGGCCAAGGGCACAGGCTGGTTTTTGGCTACCTCTGTGTTTTGCCAAAGGAGGCCATTTCTGCAGCGTTCAGGCAACAAATGGGCTTTGTCTGCCTTCGTGTCAGCAGCACAGAAACACTCCTCCCTTCTGGCTGAGCTGCAGGTTTTACCCCCAGATGAGCTGGAAGGTCCAAACACCAGAGGGAGCAGGTCTGGTGATGGAAGAGACAGAAGGTAGAGTGGATGAGCAAAGTGCAGTTCTGCAGCTCTGGTGCTGAATGGACATTGAGTGTCAGCAACAGAAATAGCAAAGACATGAGGAAAAGCAAAGAGATAGCTTTCTGGCTTGCTTGAGACACTAAAGATGATCAATTGACACTCAGCAGATAGATGGCTTGGAGGAAGAATTGCAGTCTGCGAGAAATCCACACTGAATCTGAAAATCAGATGGAAAACAAATGGCTAGACAGAAATATCAAAAGCTTGAGCTCAAAGTGCATTTGAGGCATTATTACTGTTCAGACTCTATAAATTATTCCATATCCTGAAAACCTGGCTTTTGAGACAGTCTCAGTTTGCAGTTGCATGGTGAGAAGGTGGATAATGTTTAGAATTTTCTGAGAGGAACTGAAGTAGGCAATGTGGTACCAGGCACTTTCCCTCAGGATCACCATCAGGATCACATCTGGGAATCTTATCTTTATACAAACTCCAAGTACAGTGATATTTGGGGTGGGGGAGAGGCCAGAAATTAAATCAAAAGGTGATTAAATGAGACAAAGGGTTAAGACCTGGCAGACCCTGCAGAGCATGTGAAAGCAGAAGCCCACAGCTCTGAACACCAACTCACCCCCATCCAGGATTACTGCTCATAAACAGATCCAGGGCCACATGCCAGCCAGGAAATACACTCCTGGTTATGCAAACAGCCAGCAAAAGTTCAGAGAACGTGTGCAAGCAGGAATGGCACCAAAGAACAGGATCCAGGCACATTCAGGAGAAAAGCCTGACCACAGACTGACTGAGCTGATGGAACTGGGCCCTGGAGAAAGGGGGGTGCTCACCCAACCCCTCTCTGCTCCAAAGCTGGCATTGCACTGAGGGGCTGAAAGCCTGACCTCCAACTGAGCGAGGGAAATAAAAGATTTATTGTGGAGGTTAAGAGTATACATGGAAGAGGAAGAAAAACAGTGAGATGCATGGAAATGTATCAGGTGAGATCCAGAGTATTTGTTCCACCTCCTGTAGAGGTGTTTGTACCTTCTCAAGAACAGCAAGAGGCTGGTCAGGGATTCATCAGGCTTGCCTAGGGATGGGTTTGTAAGGATTCTGTTAAATTCCTTTCTCTAAAAGAATATACCGACCTTCCAGATTATCAGGTTACCTTCATGGTCAGAGTAGCCCTCCAAAAGCCACTTGTAGTGAAATGACTGCAGATTCTGTGCTAGAACATTCCATTTGCAAAGTATAGTGGAAAATCATCAGGAGTCCACAGAGGCTATGCCAGTGTTCCAGTCTTGTGTTCAGCCTTGAACACAGATAAGCATTATTTTTTTTCAATAGCACCTTAAAGAAATTCCTGTTTTTCTAAACAAGGAGAGAAACCATGAAGATTTATGAACCAGAACATAAAGATCTATTTTGGGTGGCACTATTTTTCTTTTATAATGAATGGTTAGTGATCAAAAGAAAAGTTTAAAATAGCAATACGCTCTTTATTTCTTCCAGCTGTTGTAAGCTGCAAGATAACTTATCTCCATCTCAGCTGCAGAATCATGGAATTGTTAAGGGTGGAAAAGACCTCTTAAGATCCTTGAATCTAATCATAACCCACTATGGTGTTGAAGGTTTTGCTACAGTCTGGGTAGGCAGCATCCCTTTCCCTTATCCACTGGGCAGGCCAGCTCAGAGGAGACACTCTGAAGGTGACAGGAGATCAGGCTGGGCAGGCAGGACATGCCCTTCACACCCTGTGCTGCCTGGGCCTGATGCCCAGGTTGTCCTGCAATCCCACTCAAGATGATCTCTCCCTAAAATTCCTTGGCACCCCCGTCACTCTGACAGGTGTGTGCACCTCATTTCTGGCAAACTCGGAAAGACAAGAGAACCTAAATATTAAACAGGCCCCTGGTGACCTGCAGGAGCACAGCCCAAAGTGGCAGCCTGTGCTCTGGGTGTGCAGCACGTGTGTGACTGCACCTTGAGACACCCCTTCCTACAGGACAGGCATAAACCAGAGGGATGAATCAGCCTCACTCTACTTGATGAGTCATTTAAATAAATTCTAATATATTATTTCTTATTTAAACTAGTAAATTACTCCATCTATAGGAAACGGTGTTAATTAAGGAAGGTATTCAAATTGTCTCTAATCCATTTACGAGAAAGGCAGAAAAAATTGCTGCAGAGTTCACACACCTGGTGGTGCTTTGCCCTGCTTTCCTGTGTGACCACATTCCTCTGAGCAAGTGCTGTCCCATGCTGCTCCCAGAGCCTCATATCTCACTTGGTGATTGCTTAGCAAACAGCTTCTCCTTTAACTAGTGTCCCATACTAATTATGGCTGCAAATAATGAACAAGCATTTCCCCTCTGCTGAGCCGGGCGTGCTACAGACACAGTCGACATCTTTTTTTCTAGTTACAAAGAAATTCAGCAGAGAAAACTATGAAGATTTATGTACCAGGAGGCAAAAATCCATTTTGAGCACAATTTTTCTTTTATAATTGAGAATTAGTTGCCATTCAGCCCTGTCCTTGCTTATGGCTCAGGCCAGGGGGCAGCAAGTGGGTTTGGAACCAGGGCTGTGATAAAACTTTGCTTTCCAGTCACCTCCTGAGGTATTTCCAGTGTAGTTTTAGGCAAGAAGCATTTCTATTTTGTAGAGAACCAACTTGAAGACTTTATCCCAAGGGAATTAGGCTCTTTATAAAGACTCAGTTTCTTAGTTGTCTCTAGGGAAATCCTTAGCCACAAAGAGGAAGTTTCCTCTGCCTCCATGCTTTTGTAACTTTTGTAAGGGTCCTTTCCTTGTTCCTTTACATTCAGGCTTCAAGGAATGGTTAGGGAATGGTTTCATGCTGTTTGTAGAGCCTAACAGGACCCTGAAGCTGTAATGACAATATGACAGGACTGAGGTAAAGCACATATGCTCCAAAGCCAGACTGATTTCTGCTATGCCTTTAATGCATCCTCAGAGACAGGCTAAAAAAAAAAAAAAGTTTATTAATTTCATTTAAAAAACCATGCAACTCCACAAAAACTTACTGGAAATGGCTAGAAAAGTTTGTGTTACTCTCACCCAGTCTGGTTTCTCCAGGAGCAAAGCACCAAAGGAATCGAGTACTGCTGGAGGTGAATCCTCACCAGTCTTTCCTGCAGCAGGGCTCGGCTCAGTCGAGTACCACACCTGCCGGAGCTCTCAAGGTCTCATCCCTGACGCTGTTTTAGGATGGGGAAGCCTGTTTGGATTTTGCTGCCGCACTGTGGCCGTGGGGAGCAAAGATCTCAAGGCGAGATGCTGCATCTCAGCTCCAGGGCTACACAGATGGGAGTGATCTGGTGACCTGTCTTCTGGTGCTTGGGAGCACATGATTAATGAGAGTTTCCTCCACTGGGAAAGGCTCCTGCAGTCCTTGGGCCTCAAAAAACTCACCTATTTACACACCAGAGCCTTATATGAACTGTGAGCAAAACAAACCTAAGGGTGGGTTTCAGAATATCTTATGCCTGTACATGCATAGGGCCTTTATAAGTTGCACCCCCATCCTTCCCATGATTTAGAACAGCCTGAAATGTGCTTTAAATTACACACTGAAATCCTTTAAAATGGCTGTGACGTTCCCTCACTGAACCCTGCCAGTTAAACACCATTTTAAGACGATGCCTGTTGCAAGGTCTGATCACTCAAGTCTTTCTCTATATTTATTCTCTTTGTTGACTGGTCTAGAAGAGCTGACAACCTCCCTATATGACTGTCCATAAACACATCCCCTTGTAGACATTCAAATTCCCTCTAAGATGGAACTGAAAAAGTTCTGTCTTAAAGCAATCTGGTCCCATTAGTGCTCACAGCTTCTTAGCAGTTTATCATTTTTACTGAAACCTAATCAGGTTGTTCCTGTCAAAACAATGGTTTACATGCAATCTGCAAGCAAATTTTAGGGGAAAAAAAAAAAGAAAGAATTAAGATATTAATTTGCAGAGAACTTCTATGACTTAAAGCAAAAATTCTGTGCATCCTCTCCCACATGGCCAATGTTAAAACATGAAAAGTGGTGGGTCTGAAATACTACAGAATGCAAAGTACTTGATCATGACTTTTTTTAGGGTAATAATGACTCGAATGGAGACAGTATGACAGCTACTGCTGAATTTTTACACCACAGTTTTCAGAGGAAAACTTTCTATTTTGTAGAAAACTAACACCTGTAACTCCACTATGAACTTGCTCAGCTCCTTTCATCCTACAGGAATGTCAGAATATCTGCAATTATGACTCCAGTAAAAGTCTCTAAACAAGGAGATACCTTCATCCACTAATGTGAGGGCAATTCTTTTTGCATCCTGTCATCTCAAAAAAATACATGCAGCCCATCATAATGTCTACAAATGCTTTTTATAGATAATTGTTCTGTATTAATTTGAATCATTTTGATAAACGTGGCAGTGAACAAAGGTACCAATGTCCCCCAGCACAAAATCAGGTGTTGAAACTCAGAAAAGTTGATTTATATATGTGCAAGATAGAGAAAACCACCTCAAATGTAGCCACTTATTGACCAATGAGGGGGGAAAAAATCCATTTCCCTCACAAGGTTATGCTTCTGCTTTGGTATTAGCTATACTAGTAATGGGCTGAAGATTGAGAGTTTCTTTACAATATTTCCCCAATTAAGAGAAAGAAATCTCTGGGAGATTTGTCCAGCAGGATTATTGGACTCTCTTGGAAAAACTAAATTACTTCATTGATCCTCACAGACATCCTCCTCCCTTTTAAAGTCCATGTGAGAGGGAGGTGCAAAGGCTGAGAAATTAAAGTCTAGATATAGCTGAAAAACAGACTAGAAGGCTTGATTACATTTTCCATCAAGTTACCTTGGTTTATTGCATTGCAGCCCTGGAGAATTTGATTAGTGATTTCTCCTCTTCATTCACCCTCATGTCATCTGGATTTCAAACTCTGATCCATATCTGCAAACATGCTAATACAGATCCCAGCTAGGTCCTGTCACTATCCACTCCTGACTTACCAGAATTTAAGTGTCAGAAACTCCACTTTATTTGTGGTTAACTGGTGTGAGTTAACTGGTGTGGCAGAAATAAGGGAATCCCAGAGCTAACCTGGACTGAAGTCAAAGCAAGGTGCATGAAGCAAGTTCATTTTTTTTTTATGTGGTGGTTATACAGAATTATTATTATTATTATTATTATTATTATTATTATTATTATTATCTCTAAAAATGGAAGACTAAGAAGTGAATTAATGACTCGGCTTTGACACACATCCTGTTTTTATGCTTGTGCAGTGCATGTGGGCACCATCAGGACTCTGATACACACCAAAACGTTCTTCCCAGCAGCAAGGAAGATAAAGAGATCAGTTCCCTTACAGCACACACCATCCCAGAGCAGATGCTCCCAGAGTGATCGAGGCAGTGAAAAATGCAAATTTAAAGCATAAAACCAGCTCTACCAGGTTATCTGGAGTGCTAACTGCAAAAGTCAAGGGATATCACCAACTAATGTCGTTATCACAGCTTATCTTTCTTGCCACACATCCCTTTTACAAGATAGAAAAAGGAAAAAAATCCCTAAATCCTCTGTCACGTGGATGAGGCTTTCTTTTTTTTCCTTTTTTCAAGTAATTTCAGAGTTTTCCACAAAAGTAAAGCTTCCATTGCTCTGTAAGCTTTCCAGCAATGTCTTTACAACCCCACCTCAGCAGTATTAATGCTATCACCCTGCACCAAAGACAAACCCTCGAAACTCCATGGATTTAAAAGTTTTGCCTGTTAGATTGAAAAAAAAAAAAAAAAAAAGCTCCATCTGCAGTTCCCCTGGATCTGGGGCTGCTCCCATGGAGAGACAGAATTACAGCAGGACGAAGGGAGGTGTGGAAAGCCCAGGGGGCTCTGGCAAAAAAAACCTCCAGGAGGGACCATGAGCAGAGCGGCTTCGCAGGTGCTCGGCTGCAGGGAAAATTCCCTTTGCAAAGCCCAAGGAGTCACCCAGGAAGGGTGGATCGGGGTTACACCGCCTGCAAAGAGCTGCAGCATCTGCTCTGAGAGGAGCTGGAGGGTTCCAGGCACAAGTGAGCTCCGTGCCAGCAGATGGCACCGGGAAACCATAAATCCATAACCCTGCAGGATCGCAGCTGCTCCTGCTGCCTCCAGCCCCGCAGCGATCATCGAGGCTGCACAGATAGATAAAGTCACTGATAAGTGTCCTAATTCTGCCCTAACTCGTGCACGGGGTTTTTTCAGATGCAGCTCCGTTTATTTACTTCCTGCCCTGGCTGTGGGAAGGCTGATAATAGCTGTGCACAGAGAGGGAAGAAAGGAAATAGGAATTCCCTGGGCTGCCTGTCAAAACATAGAAAAAATGGCATGGCAAGGGCAAATATTGTCCCCACCAAGCCAGCCCTCTGCTCACTTGACTCAGCTGCAAGAAACATGATGCGAATTTGGTCCCAGCATACCTGCATATACAGGCAGGTGGGGAGACTGGTAAGTATTGTGGTTGAATTTTAATTCAATTGTTTTTCTTTATTTGCACTGTATCCAGGCACTTCTTCATGAGAATTCCTCTCCTGTTTATCATATCACAGAACACCTGAAACTCAGCTCACATTTCCACAATCTTCTCAGAAAAACGACACCAGTTACTGACAAAAGGTGGGAGGGAATCACTCGGCTAAGTACAATAAATATTTTGTTTCTAACTTAGTCCCACAGCAAGAGGCCAGCGTAGTTTGTCCAGCAAAATGCTTAAAAACTATTCTCAGCAATTGCTTCAGAGTCTGGGGTATGGGAAAATGCTGCCTTGGTGACAGCAAAGGGAAACACTGGGGAACAGAAGGGAGCAGCTGTGATTGCAGGGCTAAGCCTTGGCCACGAGAAACTATTTACAATATCCCTGGATTTCTGGATTTTATCAGTTCTAGGTACTGCTCCATCATCTTTACCTCCAAATCATATAAAGTTTCCTCCAAATCTATGGCTTTTTCCTCACGATACTATTTCCTTCTATAGATTACTCAGAGTGCTTCCAGTTTAAAGAACAGCAATATTTACATTTGCTGCTGCATACCTCCTTCCAGAGCCTTGTCTTGGGGCTTTTAGGAGTGTGCTTGAGCAAACATGACTCTTTATATAGACTTCAAGAAGAGGTAACTCGAGTAAACACTGTGCAACTTAAAACCTTGAAAGCTAATATTTGGCAAGCTCTTGTGTTCACAACTTTGGAAAGGCTCGCCTCTGGAAATAAAGCAAGAATATATTCTCCTTAGAAGAAGAAGAAAAAAAAAAAAAAAAAGAAAAACAAGTCAGAGTGGCAAATCCACGCCCAGGACTAACACTGGGATTCCTGACTTCATACATTATCCTATGCTGGGAACAGCCATACCCAGATGCTGGTTTTATAGAGCCAGGTTTTACAGATGCAGACCCCCAGGACAAGACTTTCAAGAGGAGCCTTTGTACCTGCCTGATCTGTATGGGCAAGTCGCCCCAAGGCTTGTGAAAAAGCTGAATATCTGCACAGCAAAAATGGGAGGAGTGGAAGCAGCCAGGGACTGATTTACAAAGCAAAAAAACAACTGAAACAACCAAAAAATCCCATCAACCTCACACCAAAAGAGCCCAAAACTGAGCACTTGACTTGGTGATGAGAATGTATTGTGGGCTGTAAAGATTGCCCCAGCCCTAACAATTTCACTCCCAATAAGTTAATTCAGGTCTCTCACAGCTTTAGCAGATACTCTAGGAAAGGCTGCATCTCTAAAGGCAGTCCTGAGCTTTTTTGCAAACTGTTTTGATTTAACTGCTCGTCATGCTAGCCCACTACTGCAACAAAGCTCCCAATTCCATGTGTTAGGGATAAGGAGGGAGGGTCCCACATAAGCAATGCTCAAACTTTTCTTTCCTCTTGCAGGCAAAGTAATCCAAAGATCAGCATCATCTCCCACGTTTCAACATGAAAACTAAGGCACAGAGCAGGGGATGGGCTGTGCCAAGCTGGCTGGCCAACGATTTGATTAGCAGATCTCTCCAGATTGCCTTAGCTGCGCGTTGGCTTGGCCCCACAGTAACTCTGAGAAGAAGCAAAGCCCAGTTACCATTCTTCTGCCACTGCTTCCAAACTCCTCAGCAGAAAAGGAACTAAAAGATCATTTTCTCAGGAGGATACTGATAACAGGATAGAAATAACATAGTAAACACAATTCTCTTGAGCTATCTGGCTCAGTGTAGGAACCAAAGGGGTCAATTTGCAAAACAGCTGCACTCAGCTCCGTAGAGGTCTAGGGGATTAATTTCTCACACATGCTGGACTGGATATTTATCTGATTTTTTTCCTGCTTTTCAAGAAGCTTTGAAGTCTCTTGAAGGGCAGGAAAAAGAGAGACTTTGAGACAGTTCCAGCTTTCCCATATCTGTTTAGGAACTGCGCTCAGGTTGCAGGTGGTCCTTGCTGAATAACACTTCCACGGGGACACTGTGAGCTACCACAGCCAAGAGCACAGAGCACACTGCTGAGGTCTATACCAGGGCAACACAAACTATTGCAATGCCACGTCTTTGACAGGCTCTCCAGGGACCTTCACAGATGTTTTAGAAGCTATTTTGCAGCAACAGCTTCATTAGAAGAACTCAGCAGGAACTCTGCTCTCCCTTCTCCTTGCAAGCCGCCCCCTGCCACATTATAACAATGGTAAGTCTTAATTTTCTTTGTTGAATCTGTGACAGGAAGAGATGAAGAGATGATCATATGGAAGCACTGCTAAGAATCCCATGTGTAGGTAGTTGTTTGCAGCACTCACTGTCATTCCCCAGAGCCACCAGCTTTGGGAAGTGAGAAGTGATCTTCCACATCACAAACAACCCCACACCATTTTCCTTTGGGCACTGGAAATAATGGTAGCACAACCCAGCTCCCGAGCAGAGGCTTTAATCCTTTTCAGCATGCAATAAGGAAGCACAGCAGCAACGAGAAAAAAAATATCTCAATGCATGCAGGTATTTGGTTAAGCACAAAAAGGTCCTGGCATCTCTCCAGCCCAAATTGCTCTTTCCTTTGATGCTGGATTCCATCTACCTCATGTAATGGCCCATTGGTTTGGCTGTCAGCAAGAACTGGACCTGAGGCACATACCTCTGGAGGTAGTTGACTAATCCAATTAAGTGAAAGCAACAGAAAGTTGAGATCCCTCCTGTATTCCGGACATGAGCGGGGAAAGAGGCATAAACAAGGGATTTTTATTTACCAAAAGAACTTAACTCAAGAGTTTAATTTGGGAAACTTGCCATAGACAATCATGGAAATGATTTTACTATTATAATTAATAACTTTCCTTCAGCTTATCTCCACATGTTTTCGTGGTAGCTAGTATCACTGCTTTGATTTCACAGGAAATCAAAGACAGATGAAATATCCTCTCCAAATTTCTTTTTCCTTCCAGGCCAGTAGCAGATCCTGGAATAAAACATGGATCTCAAGAAATACCTAAAAGTTTAGATCCTGCCAGGCTAACCTTCTAATCCACTTTCAAGTTTGTGTTCAGACAAGCTCTTCAGACGTCCAAAAAAAGCCCAAAGAATTTCTAAATTACATCACTTATCTGTACTTGTTCTGATGCAATTCCTTTTCGCAGACCAATTTGCTAACCCTTTTCCCCCCATCTTTCTTTCTGCAATTATTGCAAAGCCACCCACATGATGCCTGTTTTATGGTAAATTGGATTTCTTTGCTGGCCCCACTCCTTAACCAAGCAACAGACAAGCTCCAAGTGTGCTCTTGAACTCAGGTTTGTAGAATCACAGAATGGCTTGGATTGGAATGGACCTTAAATCTCATTCCACCCCGCTGCCATGGGCAGAGGCAGCTTCTCTGGGTAATATCTGCTAGGAGTAGTGATTGGCTCTGCAAAAACTTAGAGGACAATAGCAGTCTCTGCCTTTTTTTTTGGATGTATTGTTTTACCTTTTTGTTGGATGGATGTTGTCATTGATACACTTGAATTTTTGTCTGCCCATTCCTTCTGGCAACTCCATCTCCAGTTTCCCTCCTCCAGGCACTGGAAAGGATTACAGGAACTGGTTGATCACTAGAGCAAGATGCATTGCTGAGCAGGTTCCCAAACAGTGTCCTAATTCCAACTGCAATGGCAGCTGACCACTGCATCCTAATGGAAAATTAGGACCACCAGAAAACAACAAAGCAGGCCTTGAATTGCCACATTTTTCTGAAGACTTCTTTATCAGTCAAAAGAAAACCAGCGTCCTAAAATCCCACACAGCCTCACTGCCCCCTTGGGGGCAACAGGATTTCAAGAAACAGCCACTTCACCTCAAACACAATCTCCTCTGTCACAGCCTACCCCAAACACTCCCACCTTGGAATTCACTGTCACCAGCTTTTCAAGAAGTTGAACTTTTTTTACCACCCACAAAAGACACCCCAGCAGCTTTGGGGCCTGACAATTCACACTCTCTCCATAAGATAACTACTACAGCTCCTGTGTGTTTGTAGGCTTGTTAAAAGACTTATCAAACTTGAGTGAAGCTTCACCATAGGAAAAATAAAACTTTCTATCAGTAAAAGCTTCATATCAGATCAATAAACAGTAACACAAGGTCTGAACAGGAAGTCCCTTTCAATAGGGACTTTTGATAAGTAACAAAAATTCACATAAATCAATCTGGAATCTTTAAACCCACACACTTCTGATCCTGCCAGGGGAATCCACAGCCATCACTGCAAATATTGGGCTTGAACAATCTGCTCCAAAGGATGGGGAGATAAGCAACAACCACAAAAATCTGCTAACACACGCAGGTAATCTGAGAACTAAACATCCAGCTGCCTCTGCAAACCAAATTTTACATTTTCTCCATGACCTACATTTTGACATAAACCCCAGAAACTTGTGGAGAATTCTTCCAGAGTGTTTCTGCAAAAATTCTGTAAGTAATTATTCAATCATCCTTGGCCATAATCCTGACGTTTCTGTTCAGAGTTTATGCACACGTAGAAAAGCTGCACACAGGGCAAATTTAAATTTCACATTTTGAACTTGGGGACAAAAGATTCTTAGGAGGAATATTGCAAGATTTTCAGACCACTAGCCTTTCTCTTAATATTTATAGCAGAAAAACTGGGCATAGGGTTGGGAATAGTTGATTAATTTTCTGTGGAATTGTCCTGCACTCCTCCTGCACTTACTCCTCTGAACAGCTGCATTATTTGCCTCAAAACAATTAAAATATAAGCCTTAGTTTGAGCAAATGATTTTCTGTGGAATTTCTGGTGTCTAGGCAATCATCCCTCAATAGAAACTCTTCCAGCACATAGGGAATGTTTGACATTTCTGCATCTACCACTTCATGGGGGAACAGGGGACTTGACTTTGCAGAAATGTTCAAATTTCCCTGAAAAATTATACTGGCAGCCCCCAGCCATATCTCTGAGCTCACCTTTCACACTCAAAATCCGTTCTCTCCAGCAATCCCAGCTCCCTGAGAATGACTTGATTTCTGGGTTGGGATTTCCCTGTTTGACCAAAATTTTGTTCAGCCTGTTATGGGGATATTGCTCATTAAAGAATTTGTTTAGAGAGATGGGAAAGAATCTCCTTTTCCTTTGTTTATAAATGAATCCAACACAACATAACCCCAAGCTCTTTTCTGTGGCTGAAACCAGCCAGCACAGGTAGCCAAGATGTGCTGGCAGGCAGCAGATCACCACTCAGTAAATACACATTACTCACCTCACAGCAGCCAAGCAACCCAACTCTTCATTTCACCTTTCAAGCACTAATTAATGGCAACAGCGTGAAAATGTAATCTGTGATCCCTCTATAAGCTGTCAAGTGTTTACAGAGGGGGGAAAGGAAAGTTTTAACAGAGCTGGGCAAAGGCAGCTCCTGCTCCACACCCAAATTTCTGCTCTGCCTCACAAAAATCTGCTTTTATTTCATTTTTATCCTCACCACGTGTTTCCACCAGAAATGCCTTGGTGGGAGGTAAAGGACAGAGACAGTGCAACAGGAATGGCTTCTAAAACTTTCACATTTCATAGATCCCTTCCTTTGGATGAGCCATCTCAGTGCCTTTGTTTCTCCTCCCTACACAGCCTGAAGGGGGAAAGTCATTGAAAATTCAAGAGAGGAAAAAAAGTAATTCTGGCTTTGCCTTTCCCACAAACAGCTGTGCCAATGCATCCGTGCCTGGTCCAATTCTCAGCAGACAGGGATTTGCAGCAGACAAATCTCCTCTGCTCTGGCACTTCATTGGCAGCCTCATCAGGACTCACAGCCCAAAGCCATCCCAATTAAACCACTGTCACCCCTGGAGGGATTTCCTTCTTTGAAGGGAGAAAACAGGCTCCAATTCCACTGGCAGCAAAGCTGCCATCTTTGCCACAAATAAACAGCCAGCCTTTTTCTCTGCAGGTGCCAGCTTTGCCCCTATGCACTCAAAATTCAGCTTTTTTTCTTCTTGTTCTGTCATCACAACTCACTGCCAGTAGCACTTTATCTCATCCCATTTTATGGGTCACACGTGCAGCACTGTCTTGTTCAAATTATGAAGGCACAAACACCACCTGCCACTGGTTTGTGGGTTGTTAATCTGCCTCATCTCTCTTCAGGTAATCCATGTGCCATTTTCTAAGCACCAAAATTCCATGATTTCTGTTTGTTTTACCCAAAAGTCCATGTTCTGAAGTCTTGTGGTTATAAGAACCCTGGGTTTGATTTAAAATAACAGTAGAATCAGCAAATTACAGAAATTACTTTTAGTCACGTGAGTGACCCTGTGCTAGAACTAAAAATAATTGAAGGCAAGAGTCAAAAGGAAGAAATGGGGTGAAAAAACCCCAGCACCACCAGAATAATATGTACTGCAGTCCAGACTACAAGGGCAATAATAAAATCCAGATACAAGGTACTTCGGCCTAAGGTTAATTCCCAGTTTCCAAATGTTTCCAAATTACGTTTGCCTTACATTCATATCAGCACAACTCCTCTGAGGGCTGGAATGGAAGGCCATAGGATCAGGCCTTGAAGGAAAAATAAATAACATTTAACTGTTCAGAATTCCTCTTCTTTTCCTCTGCCTGGATTTCCTATGGCATTTATCTGGGACCAGTGCAGTGTACCCTGATTTCCAGAAATGTGCATTGGATTCCCAATACATGCATTTTCTTCAAGGATTTGGTAACACTTTGCCTAGAGAATTTGGGGTCCAACCCCTTTCCAGCAGGAGTGTCCCGAATCCATGGATCCTCCCACACTCCCTGTTCACTTCACTAAATGTGCCTGCAGCATTTTCAGACACCTTTACAGGAACCAGTCTTCCAGCTGAGCACATTTCCAAAAAGGAACAAAGACACATTTACCCAAGCAAAAGAAATATTTGAAAATTCAGATGATTAAATACAGTCTGCTGTTCATTTTACCTCTGTGGTCTCCACTAAGTACCATAAATCCTGGTTTCCCTTCGAGACAAATTGTCACATTATAGCCCTGCTATACAGGCATACACACATTCCTTGCTATAAAGAGGAGAGAAATCCATGCCAGATTAGGACATATGGAATCTCTGTTTATGGATAAATCATTTTTAAACCCTCTCTCTCTCTCTCCCTCCATGAGTCATGTGTGAATTGCTTAAAGTGTCCTGTCAACAATAGTTTATTTACATACAGAACTAATTAGCATTATTATGGCAGATTGGAGGAGCAGGATTATAGCTGGGAGACATCATCAAATGAGTGATGCCATTTTAGGAAGGTTGGGGAATGGAGGTTTGCAGCTCTCTAGCCCAGAATTTCATAAATTGGCCACCTTCCAAGGACGTCAAGATGAAACCAATTTTTAACATTTCTTCCATTACTGATAATATTACTTCACAATTAAAAGCCTGAGTCCTAATTTGTATTATCTTGATTTTTTTGTAAAATGCATTTCAGAGTAGAGCCTGGTCAGCTTCTTTTGCTTGTAGCCCACTTTCTCAGTTCCATCTTAGCACCACAAAATTGAGTTTAGATTTCCAGTACTACAGATCCATTAATAATTTTTAAAAGCTTTAAATGCCCTAAAACATTTATATTCTCTATTTGAAGATTATTTAAAGTCAGCAACTGAATTTTAAACTAAATTAAATTTATATAGCCTCTTTAGGTTACTGAGCATAGCACATACAGCTACTCTGGGACTTGCATGGACCTTTCATCATTAATAAGTGGAACAAGATAATTACATGCTCCAGTAGCTCTTAGGGGTCCAGAAGTTATCACCACATAACCTGCTTTATAATGCAGGAAGAAATCATCTGTGGTGGAGCTGGGGGTATAACTCAGGAAATTTCCATAAATATATAAACACTGTGAAATGAATTCATGTGATGCACAGGCATTTCATTTCAGAGCTGCTAATGTGTTTGCCCTTTAATTTGTCAGGAATGTTCGCTTTGATTTGCTCCATTTACCTTAGGATGATGTTCAACAGCAAAACAGTCAAAACTGCAAAATTAGTCTAAAGAAGGGCATTTTAGGTAAGTGCTGCTGAGTTTGCTCTGAAAGGTCCATGCTCAGATGTCTGTCCATCTAGAGAGGCCAAATGCAGGAAGAGCAAGGGCCAGGAGCTGCCTTGAGCTCTGGAGAGGATCTCTGACTCCACACACACCCCCAACTGATGGAGGTGCCTCCTCCTCTGCTCCACAAAGAGAGCATCCCCTCTGCCCTTTTTGACAGGATCACTCCCCAGGCAGACACCCTGCTCCCAAATTACTGCCTCCCTTCCAGGGCTGCACCTCCACACCAGTCACAACAAAGAGCATTAGCATTCAGAATACTCTGGAAAAACTTTCACGTTACTTGGAATTTCAGATAATAAGTGCTTTCTGGCTGGCTCCAAATTTCCCTGGGATTATTTCCAGCAATATTCAGACTGTGATGGACAAGTTTTCCCTGCAGAGCTTTGCAAACCTCCCCTCACAGGAAGAGTGGCTCTGTGAGAGGGCTCAGCCTCCCTGCCCTGGGGTGGAGCCCCACGGCTCCCGCTGCTCCAAGGGTCAGCAGGCAGCTCCCTTCTGGACCAGGAAGGAGCCCTTTGCTGGGAGATGCTTCACTTCCCCCCACATGGGATAAAACAGTGATTCCTCAAGCCTTCTGCACCCCTTTGGATGGTCAGAGGCCTCTACAAGACACAAGAGCTCTTCAGCTGCTGCAGACACTGGCACAGCCGTGGCAGTCACGACACAACAGGCTCGTTTGGCTTTCTGTCACCCTGGAGTCACCTGTGGCTTCCCCACAGCCCCTAGCTCAGGGGGTTTGCAGGGGGACCTGCCAGGGCCCCACACCCCCAGCCTGTGCAGGCAGGTCCAGCTGACTTGGGAGCATCACCCAACCCTGGCACAGCATCAGGGGCTGGAAAAGCAGAAAGCATGGCCAAGCTTAGGAAAAAGCAAGTGGAAACCTGCACAGCCTTGGGCATCTAGAAATGGTCTGAAGAGGTATTAGATAAGCACAGAGTGGTTTTCCCATCTGAACAATTTCTCTGTTTCTCTTTGGCTCAGCTGTTTACTTTTTAGGATGTTTTGCTTGATGGTTTGAAGGGTTTTTTTGCAAGCATGTTCCTAATATTTCCCCTTGTCATGATTTTTCCAGTTTCTGACCATTTTTAACAGTTAACAACAGCTGAGCAATTACAACGTTTGGACCTGGAGAAGTTACATTGCTCAGAAGCCAAGAGGGGAAGTTTTAGTCTTGCTGAGAACTGAATTTGATACCAGTGAGGGACAGAGCCCCTTCCAGCACTACGAGCATTTCAATGGTCATCACAGGACTATGCTGCCTTTTCCTCAGTGAAAGAGGACTGACACACATGCTGTGGGCTGGAGGCAAGAGGAAAGAATACTGGGGAGAGCACTGCCAGTCCTTACTCTAGAAGTGATGCTGCCATTGGGGATGGGAATGGGTGTCAAGAGAATGCAAATAAATACTGGAGACCTCAAGAAAGCGTTTCCAAACCCTGCCAGGTGAGATTTCCACACAAGTTGACAGAAACAAATGCTCTTAAGAGGTACTTCCTTCACAGCACCGCCCCACAGATCCACTTGGAATGGTGACCCCTCAGATTCTCCCTCCCAAAAGGAGATGCCAGCACAGCCCAGCAGCCAGATCTGCCCTGCAGGTATGAGGCAGATGTGCTGGGCTGGGCTCCCAGCAAGGACCACTGCTGTTTGTCTTGCACACTCCCCAAGCTGATATTTGAAACTCCAGCTTCCACTGAATACATCTTCAGAGAGATACCTTTGTTCCTTTGCTCTTGGCATTTTGATCTCCAAACACTTGAATAAGCAGCGTTTTGATTGCGTTAGGATGAGGGCAGCAGGGATCCTCTCCTGTCACTACAGCGCATGCACTTAGTACACAAGAGGCTCTCAGCGAGTCGGGTTTCACTCCTGACATTGGCTTTTCTGTGTGAACCATTTATTTTGCTGAGTTGGCATTTATACACCCTCCTCCTTTCACCGTTTGAAATCCGAGACAAATATAAGCTTGAAGTCCTGATTTTTTTTTTTTTCTTTTCCCCCAGAAAGCTAAGCTGGTGTTTACATGTGGCCACCCAAATTCCAGACCAAGCTGCTGAAACCCCATTTCACTGTTCATAAAGCGTGTAAGGTCTCCCTGGTGCTGGTTCCCACATTCCTGATCCAGGCAAGCTGGATTCAAGTTCCTCCCTCACAGCCTGCCCCTCTCCTCCATGCATCTAAACTTACAGGGATGAACCAACACAAAGGAAAGCCTGGACAAGTGCAAACTAATTTTTCCACAAATTTAGGTGCAGGATAACCTCCCCTCCTTGGCTTTCTCCCCATCTTCCAGCTGTGCCCATAAACCAGAGTCTGACAAACCAATGCAGGAGTTGAAGGCAGCTATTAAATCTGCTCCCTGGAGCTTTAACACTTGGAGCAATTTGTAGTGGAATTATTCTCCCAGCTCAGCTTGCAAACCACCTCCACACAGGGTTCAGTGCTGGGGTCGAGGAACCTGCTCTCTGCCAATCCTTCCTCTCCAGAGGAGGGGCCAGATGGGCACACATCCCCACACTGCCATTCCAGCTGGAGAGGGAGGCCAAGCTCAGCCTCTTCTCCTTCTTGAAACACGTTATTGTTAGTATTAGCTAATCTGAGAGATATGCCAGCTGCCTGGCAAGCAACTCCAGGCAGCATTGTTTGTTTAGGATGGGACTGGGCTCTATGAATCCAAATTAGACATGGGGGTTTTTTTTAATAACTACCTCAGCCAGGAATGTCGAAGGTGTGCTGGGCTTGAGGAGGCAGTGAAACAGCAAAACAGGCCACAAGCCTAGAGCTTTATAAGGGTTTGTGTGTGCTTCTTTTTTTAATTATTACCTTGCCTCCGCTTTAGATTCTTTGGGAAACCAGAAACCAGAGTGTATCTGTATACCAAATTCTCCTTATCACCACAGAACAGAGGCACTGATTTGTTTTTCAGCAATGGACTACAGAAACCAGATTGTTTATTGTTTGGGTTCTCTTGTTTGTGTTTTTTTCCTCCCTCTCCTCTGGAGGGCCCTCAAACACTTCACTGGTGAGCACTGGGAAAGTGAAAAGAGGAGTCCATCAGTATTTCAGCTCCCCCTTCATTGCCACCACTGCTCCAGAGGAAATGCAGACCCTCAAGTCTCAGTAATGATCAGAGGATGAACTGGCTGGTTTCTCAGCAAAGCATCCAGCTGTTCTGGAGCCAAACCCCATCCCACTCCCACAGCTCTCAGATGTTCACACTCAGATACCTACGGAAAACATCCCAACAGCTCAACCTTGGCACATGGAAGTTCACAAAAAACCCAGGCAGCTGAAGAGCTGTTGCTATTTCTCTCTAGTCCCAATCTTGCCAAGGAAGGGGAATGAACAGGGACTTAGTTGAAATGAAGTGGAGCACTTGTTGCTCCATCCCCATGCAAAGTAGCCAACATGGGAAACCTCTTGCAGCCGAAAAACATAGACCAGGCTTCAGCTCAAGGACTAGAAAGTGGCTCTATCATAGGTATAGAAGATAAGCATTATATTTAAGCTTCAAAATTACTCACCCTTAACAGAAAATAGCCATTGTCAGCTCCTTCCTGAGAGCAGCTGCCCTTGGGCAGGAGCAGGAGAGCTGATGGTCCCAGCCCAGGAGCCCTGCAATCATTCCTCCAGGAATGGGAGCACAGCCTACAGGCTACCTCCTCCAGGCCAGACAAACCCACCTTTGGCCACAGCCCACCTGGGCTGACCCCTCTGGCCAACTCTGCCTCTCAGATGCTTGATTGCAGATTGCTTGGTGCTCTTTGGCCCTTCCCAGGCTGGTGCCATGGGGGTGGGAACCACCACACATCTCTCCTGCCCACAGGTGGGCAGGCCCACCCATCGTCAGTCAGGACTGTGTGCCCCACCCTGCATAGCAGCAAAGTGCTTTAATCAGTTCATGGGTGACATTTCCCCAAATTCAACCTCAGCTTTTTGCATTCACATGGTTCCCAGGCATGTGCCAAGGCAGTAAAATCACATCTACATTTGCCTTCATAATCCACAGCATCACTGCAGGTGTTTCTCTTAGCTTAAGGAAATCTCTTTACAAGAAAACCGTGTGGAATTGTTACAGGACTTTGTTCACCAAAAGTAGCATCATAAAATGCAGATCACCAGCCAGTCTCTGAGCAGCCCAGTACCTTGAAGAAGTGAAACAGAAACTCACATAAACCTTGAGCAAGCACTCACCAGGGAAAACTGCCCTGAAATTACCCTCTAGGATCTGCCTGTTGGGACAGGGTGAAGGTTCTGTGCAAAATGAACGTGCATTTATTTGGAAATAAATGACAAATGGCTCCATTCATCTTTTATTCTCCCATTAACGCTTGAACCTGGGGATTATTATCCCTGCAGTGCCTAAGGCTTGCAGATGAAGTGACCTCTTCATCTGGACAGGATTTCCTTCATTTGGGGAATACCTTTCATCAGCCCATTCAGCCTTTTCACCTGTACCTTTGACCAAAGTCTTACTTTTCAAGTAATTTTGAAGAGTTTGCCAATTTAGTTCCATAGCTGGGATTTAGCTACACAGCTCTGGGGCAAGGAGAACTCCTGTGAATGTTGCTTGACAAACAAGATCCACAATATAATAATTAAATCCATAAGCATGAGCTGGGGCACAACCTCTGTAAAGAGACAGTCTGAGCTATCATTATTTTTTTGCTTTAGCCATTTCTAGCCACCTCCAGCCATTTATTTGGTGTCTCTGTTTACCTTCTGCCCTCCAAGAGGAAATGGTTGGCAGGATGAACAAATAAAACAACCCAATCCAAAACCAACATGAACATGTAATTTTATCATTTTGTACATTATCAGTGATACTTGTTAAGGATTTGTTATGGAGTATTCATTGTCTTCTTATAAAATCTAAATATTTTAACTCTCATCACACACATCTGGAGGAAGAGCAGGGAATTAAGATTCTCTGGGATGTAAATTATCTGAAATACCATAATTTCAAGTAAAAATTGATACCTTGGAGAAGGAAATTATGGTGAATACAAATTCTAGGGTCCTCTCAACAAGAACATATTCAAAGAATAAGAGTTCATACTCTTCTTCTTGCTACCTCTTCAGCAAATGTTTCTATGTGTATTTTTCCATTTCATTTCCTCATGCTTTTCCCTTTTTGTTACCCACTTCAGCTGTTAATTTTCTCTCTCCCCTCTTAGCTTATGTTTATAATGAATTGTTTCTGTAGTAGATGATAAGCAAAAAGAAACAGAGACTGCTTTCTAATATTTGACCCTTGATAGCAAACATCACATATCAGTGGAATAATTTATATGCTAATCTTAAAAATTCTGTTCTTCTGTTTAAATCAAAATGTTAAGGCATTGTTCTGTCCCATTTTTAATAATGTGTTCATGGCTTTATTTTCCAGTGAGGAGCAATATATTTCACACTGGGCCTGGGGAAAGAGGGAAGGTTGCTCCTTGCATGGGATTATATTTGTTTCTGTTCTCTTCATTTTTTTGGTCATTAACTCAAAAATCCAGTCATTTAATCCCCAAATTAGCTGTGTTTCTTGTAGTTTTTTTTTGCCCTGTACCTCTTATGCCCAGCCTGAGGTTTTTGCAGTGATGTGGAGATGTGTAACACCCAGTAAGCTCACACCAGTATTTCTCCAGCACTGGACCTCCACTGCCCCTACACCTGATTTATCCTACAATCAGCAGGAGGAAAAGCTTCAGGGACAGCAGAGGAAGGAGAGAGAGAGGCAAGAATAAGCTCAGGAAACACAGTGAGTCACCCAAAATATTGCAGATAATGATTTAGACCTGGCTGAAACAAGATATTCATTTCTCAGTGTCATTTGCATTCTTTCCTACAGATTGCCTAACCTTGGGCACCGACAGAAGAATTTTCTTCCCTTCCCTGCAGTTTCTCTTCTGTCAGAGAAGGCACCAAAACCCCACAAATGCTCTTTGTAAAAGCCATCTGAATAAATGGACAGACATTTATAGTAGTTCTGCTTTAATATATGGGGCAGCCTAAGAGGTTTGCTCTACCCAGAAATAGCCTCACTCTGGCATTTTCTTTTCTTCTCCCCCCAAAAAGCCTGAGATGTTGGATTATGTGACTTCCAACAACTCCAGGAAAAGCACAGCTGTCATGAAGGGGCTTGTATTGCAATAAATATAAATATCAATCTTTATTTGGTTTCAGGAAACATGCTGTGGATATTTTCTCTCCCAGTGCAAAGAACCATAAGCACCAAAATCTGTTTCATTTTCTTCCTTTTTCAGTCCTCAGTTTTGTTTTCCCTTTTTCTATTTTATTTATTGAGAAAGCAAAGTGCACATAGAAAACCTGGAGGAAAAAAAAATGGAAATTATGGATTGAGAAAACTTTTAAAATTATATTTGAAATGAGTCATGTTTCTGAAGTTCAATTTTGATTTTTGTGGGTTTATTCCACTGGAATATCAAAGTGAGGACAGTAAGATAATAATATTTGGACTATAATAGAATATTGACCTATTTTGCCTCTGAGAGAGGGGAGGAATAAATCTAGGAATAAATCTAATTCACAGTTCATCCTGTTGCAGTCAGCTCTTTTCCTGCAGTAAAGAGGTGGGAAACAGTGGCCATCATTATCATCATCATTATGATACATAGAAATGTAGATCATAATTATAGTACATGCCAGAGAGAGCTGTGACATGCATTTTATTTCTCACAAAATATCCTGGAAGTGCAAATTCGACAAAAATAGGATTAATTAAGGCTCTTTTGTTTGTACATTTCCATGCTGATTTTAGACACTTTTAAATGTGTTAGAGAAAAAAACACGAGTGAGAGCAAGATATGTTTGTGACATAAAAATATGTATTTTTAATGAAGTTGCTTCTAGAATTACCTTTCATGCTTGACCTAGCAAGGATGTTCTAGGTGGTCCAGAAGAACTCTAGGTGTCCTATGGGGTGTCCTGTGCAACACAAACAGATTCTTAAATGAACACAAGCATCTGTTAATTGTTTTCTGCAACAGAATTGATGGTAAACTGAATTTCCAGGTCTCAAACCATGGAAATCAGGGGGTGGGGGAAGCCTTAGAGAGGTGAGGAGATGCTACTGCTCCCTGCTGTGGCAGTGCATGCATGTGTCATACCACTGACACACGAATATCTCACATCAGTGCAGTGATGTGAAAATGAGTCGAGAGGAAACCAGTACTAAAGGAGTCTGGAAACAAAGATACTCCCATGCTCTGGAGTACTCTGAGAGAAAAGGAATGAAATATCCAGGATTTTGTCATGTGCAGGTTTATTGGGACAGAAGTGCTCAAAATGCTGCCTGGAAAAGCCATGCTATTGAACTGGCTGTGGGTGCCCAAGCTTCTCCCTCATTTGGCTCTCTAGAACAGACAATGATGTCTTGTAACATGAAGGGACACCAAGATCTAAATGCCTGACACAATGCCCAGGTGTGCCCCAGCAGCACACCTCTTGCAGCTGCTTTGCCACCTGTTCTGTGAGCAAATAACCTTTTCTTTCACCCCCTCCCTTAACCCATTTCCCAGATTTACTTGGCACCCTTTTTCCTTTGTTGAAACTCTGAGTCCAAGCCTGGGGAAGTTCACACCACATCTTGTCTTGAACTTCCCATCCAGTATCCCCACACTCAGGCTTTTCTTTTCCACTGGGGTGTTTGTGATGATTGAAAGAACTTACCCTCAGTCAGCTTTGACTTCATGTCAGCAAAAAGACCCAGCAGGCCTTCATGAACCAGATTTCCTTCTTCTCCTCCACTTCTTTCTAAGTCCCTTCTGACAAAACCAAGGACCCTTGGGCCATATTTCCTATTTATTTCACTGTCTGAAGCTAATTTGAACAGATGCACGGAGAATGACAGTTAAACAGCCTGAAAAATAGGTTTCCAACCCTTGAGGCAAAGTTTAAACTATTCTCTTTTTTCTAATTTTTTTTCCCTCAATCAAAACAGCCTGAGACAACCCTGCTGCTGAGCTAATGGCTAGTTTAGAAATTGCTGCACTCTCTTGTTTTACTCTTTAACCAGGTTTAGACTGAAAGCTTTGTGTTTCAGATACAACAAAAGAACTACAACATGAAGTAATTGTACATCACCAGTCAAAGAAAATGAAACCATTTGTGAAATGCTCCTATTTTGCAGGGCTGATGTAGCTTGTAAGCTGTTTTATTTCTTCATTACTGCTCTCTTTAAAGCTCACTCATGCAGTTCAGGCAATTCACAAGCAATAGGAGCTCTAATCCTGCTGCCTTCTTTAAGATCTCATGGTGTTTTCTGAAGAGAAATCAAATTCTTCCCCTCCATCCTATTTTCCTCTCTTGATTTTACTTTTTAGTCTAAGAAACAGATCTGCTTTGCTTCTGAGCTGGAGCTAACCAGAAGTGTTTAACCCCAGAGGCAGCTTCATTACAGCAAGGGAGGACTTTGTTCCTATGGAAATCACCTGAAGAAGAAATGAGAAAAGATAAAACATCCTTGAACACAGATAGCGCCATTAAAAGTGAACTGCAACTTCATCAAAATCTGAAAAAGAAAGAAAGAGAAATTTAAAATTCCTTTATACTAAAATAAGGCTGGGTCATGCTGCCTACTCTTGCATCCTCCTAAGAATTTAGGCAAGTGCTTGTGTGATCACCTTGGACTCTTTGATTTTTACTCTGTTTTATAATGTTTTCAGGTCTCCAAGTATAAACATCTACTTGGATACTGAATGTCACACAAATGCCTTTAACAGCCCTGAATACAGCTCAACAGCACTTTACTACCAGGATGTTGGAACATGTTTGTAGAAAATATGTATACAAAATTTCAAAGAATATAAATGTGTAGCAAAAATATGTACAAAAATAGTTGCAGGATACCAAGAAGGTTTTAGACAGGTCTAAAACCAAACATTTCCCATGAGCATTTACTCTGTTCTACTCCTAAACACCAGCAAGTGGGTAGAGAGGCCTCCATCAACCCATTTGTTTTCTTTTGATTGCTTTGTTTGGCTTTTATTTTAATTAAAGACATCCATAAAACTTCAGGGGGTTGTTGGTCTTCAGAATATATTTAGAATTCAGGTCTAATATTGTTATTTATTTGTGGAGATAAGAAGACAAAGCTGTTAGAGAACCAGAGCCATTCAGGAAACACACTGATAAACAAACATTCATGTTACATATGTGTGGTATCCACACACACACACATACGTAAGTGTGAATGAGAACATCTGAATATTAAAATAAATATTTCTCCTTTAGCTTTCCCACATGCTGTTGCAGCCAAGAGCAGGGCAGAAGCAGGGGAAGTGGGTAACTCACTCTTCTGTGGCTTCTCCCCATGCCCAAAGGAGCTGTGTGTGACACCCTCCAGGTTGCAGTGGCATCTCTGAACCCCCAAAGACCAAACACCACAAGGCAAGGCATGGATCAGGTGTCAGTGTCTGCTGAGGTATCTCAGTACCACTGCAATTGTTCCTCTATCTGGTCCTTTCCAGACACTCAGCATTCACAGGACTCCTGTAACCTCTTTGGAAGTTAAAAGGACACAACCTGCTATTCTCTAAAGCAAACTTCTCCCAGGGATGCTGAAATCCCACTCCTGTCACCACCACCATCAGCAGTGGAGCTGATGCAGAGCAGCTCTGTTTGGCTTCCATCTCTCTGCAGGTGTGAGCCTCTTGGGCCTCTTGGCAGGCCCCTTGGAGGAGGGGTAGCAATGTCAATCTGTCAATAATTCCTGTTTTCCTCAGTTCCTCTCCATGTGCCTGGTGTGAGCATTCCTGGGTTCCCAGCACCAGGAATGCATCCTCACTGCTGCAGAGGCTCAGGGTGAGCCCTCCTCTGGAGACTAGGCTCTGCAGATCTGTGCTGGATCAGCCTCTGTCAGCTCAATAGGTTTGATTAGACATGACAGGAGATCCTATAATATTCCTTCCAGGGAACACTGATGACCAGCCCAGGCAGCCTTCACTCCATTTACTCCATTTCTTATTTTCTTCATTCCTTGCAGCATTCTGCTCTCCACACATCTTGTAGCTGCACTCCTCCACTGCAAGTCAAGAATATACATGTTCAGTAGAAAAAAAAAAGACCTGTTCTGTTAGTTAGCTACTGTCTGTGACAGGATAGTTTAGGATAGTTTAGTTCCTTCCTCGTGCCTGAGCCTGTGCTCCTATAGCTAAATATCTGACAGCATCACAGGAGAAACACTGAGGCCACCAAGCTTCAAGTCACTTCAGAAAGAAGCTGTGCCTGAGCCAGATGGCTGGAGCTGGTGGAGTGAAATCCAGGGCCTTGGAATCAACCCTGAAGCATTATTTCATGTGAACACAGCACACCTGGCAGTCCCTGTGACTGGGTAAATGCCTTTCAATCTCAAGCAGCACTGTAAATTCGAACACGTCATCTCTACGATAGGAAATCAATGCCTACTTTTAGTGTTCAGCTTCCAGATCAGATTTTCCCTTTCCCTTTCTCACTGCCGAGTCCCTGTCCTTCCAGTGGCTGCCCTCTGCTTACCCAGGAGAGTTGAAGGAAGGGCTGGTGTGGAGGAAAATCACCATTGACATTTATGTCACAGTGAGGAGATGCAGGTTAATGACAGATTGGTGACAGATTTCTGCCTGCACTGTCAACCTGTGAAGGGATGCTGTTTATAGCACTCACTGGTCAGCTTTGCAACCTGGAACACTTTGCAATACTGTTTTCAAAATTTTTCAAAATGCCCAGAGACAACAAAAAGAAAGCAGGGACTCAAACACAAAATGTCCACAAGGCTCATGACAGCAATGTCTGTGCCAAAGAAATCTGGCATGTCTGAACTCCTCTTCCTGAGAGGGCTGGCTTTTCCCCCTTTCTCCCCCACTCTTTCTTTTCTTCTTGGTTTCCCACCACATCCTGAGGCTTGAGTCACTGTGGGTTGTACTTTTATCAACAATGAAACACAGAGACACCTTTCACAGCTGCTGAGCTCGTTTCTTGCTTGGAATTTGGCTTTCTAAAGGTGAGTTGTTTGCCTTTGGAGAGTTCACACTCGTGTACACAGCCTCAGACTTGCACACAAAGAACGCTCCCTGTGCTCTCACTGTAGGAAAACAGCAGCCATACACAGCTGGGTCTGTCACTGGGGGTTCTGGCTGCTGCCCTCTTACCCTGGGGCGATAAGGGGATGTCAGATAAGCTCTGCCAGCCTAATTAGAGCCCTGCAAAATAACCAAATGAACAGCAATTTAAAAACACCAATAGATGACGAGCCTTTTGCTGGATGCTGGATACACTGAAAAGTGACAACAGCATCAAGATTAATGTTGCTGGTTTGGGATTCTCACATGGAAAAATAATTTTAGAACTGCATTTGCAGCCCCTCATTTCAGCCTGCTGCATTCCTCAGTCACAGGGGAATGTTATTACCTGGGCTGGACCAGTGAGTGGGCTGAGTTCCTCCTCCAGAAGCACATCCTGCTGCTACCTGGCACAGCATCCCATCCCCACATGTGCTGATACCTTTCAAACTTGGCATTTTTCTGTGGCATTAGAGAATTTGATTAACTTTCCTTCTCAGGATCCCTTGTCCCCCTCATCCCAGCCCCAGTACTCTGTTTTACATTCTATCTCTGCCTCTGCACTTTCTGATTCTCTCTCCTACAAAAAATTATGAACTCCAGTGAGAAAGGCTCATTGGATTGTATTTCCTGCCTGCCAAACAAGAGGAAGCATCAGCATCCTTGTGAGAAAACTATTTTCCATGACACCATGAGGTGAATGAGCTGTGCCCAGATGGCTTGGAGGACTTTGGAGAGCATCCACATTAGTATCTAAGTGTAAGGATGTTTATCTGAGCTTTTGCTCCTGTAACACTTTCACGTTCCCTGTAAACTTTGACTCTGCCCTACCATGGTTTCTCTGGCCAAATGCATTCCATGAGGAGGGTTATTTATACCTCCTGGTCAGCTCAGGGTCTGCACAGTGCTTCCAACTGCTCTGGTTGCATAAAGACAGGTCCTGGTGGTGTTGCTTCTTTTACTTTGCTCTGATTTGTGGGGTTTTAGCTCACACACATCCCAACAAGTGGGGATTTGTGTGTGTTGACAAACCCCTTTGCTAATCCCTTTGATATGAGCTAAAACTTTTCCAAGTAAAGAAAATTTTCTCCTTCACTGTGTTTCAGTCATCTAAAACTGGGAAAAAGAATTTTATTGTGTAGTTCAGTTCACTCATCATGTGAATTGAATAGGAAACAACTGATTCAAAGAGTCCTCACCATCCAAGCCTGTTAATGAATATTGTGAGAAAGGACTTGAAAGAGTGTAGGTTCACTTTCCAAATAATTTATGAAACAGAAAAGGAGCTATGGTCCTGCTTGGAAAAGCAGAGGGTCCTTGTTGGATTAAACATTTACCCTTAACAATAAACACATGCTTAAATCCACGTAAGGCAAGTGAGACTGAAGAGTCCTGAGCTGGGACTCCATTGTAGAACATTTTCAGCTGTTTTCAACCCTGGAATTCCTTCCCCACATCCTGCAGACGCTGCTGGAAATCCCCAGGACAGCCGAGGGTATTTGGGTATTCACTTCTGCATGTCAAAATTTCCCCGTAGGCCTTGCAAAACTTCAACCAGCTCTGCTCTGTGTTTGTCTGAATGACAATGTTAGCTACTGATTTCTGTTGGAGATGGTATAGTTCCAAAAATCAAAGGCTCCATTTTGCTTTAGTGGTAAAATGGAAATAAAAAACAGGCAAACTACCAATTTCCTGCCTTGAAATGAAAGTAGCTACCAAGATGCAGTAAAAAAAGTCAAAAATTCAAACTGTGTTATTGAGCAGAGTTCCTCAGGACATACCTGAAAGTGACTCTTCACTTGCTTTTTCTCATTTATTTCCAGATAGAACAGTCTTTCTTTACTGCAATGTGTTGGCAGCAAATAACATTTCATGAGACAGATACAGTCTGCAATGTCCTGTCTGCAGTTCTTATTAACAATTTTTCCTGCTCATCTATGTCTGTGTCATCTGAAACAAAGAGTCTACATGTCAGATGTTCATTATATTGATGATGTCCCAATGACAACCAATTTATTTTCCTGCCTGCACCTCAAAGAATTGTATTAGTAATGATGTCTATCTGCTCTAGAGATGCTTTGTTAAAACTGATGGTCTGCCATGAGGATACTTAATTATATCTTCTTAAGGGAACACAATTAAGTTTTCAGGTAAAAGATGGCTCTAGAGTTAAAATATATTTTGAAATTAGTTTTTCTGGTGGATAGGATGTTTAATTTTCATTTTGGTAGTCAAACTGGAGAATTGATCAGAGCAATCTGGTAAGATGAATGCTTCGAAAGCAGAGCTGACACTCATCAGAATTCTCTTTTAACCTTCAGCCAATGTGATATTTGGTGCTAAAACCAGGGAAACAACAGACACACATGACAGTGCACGGAGTCATGAGAGACCCACTGTGGCAGGGACAGTGCTGATGGGGACAGGGCAGGCATCCCTTGGGGCTGTCAGCCATCAGACAGGGCTCTGCTGAGCCTGCAGCTCCTCACTTGCATTCTCATCAAGGCTTCCTGGGACAATTACATGGAAACTTCATTCCCAGCCCAGATCTCCAATACCACTCCTCCTGTAACAAGAAGCTCATCCTGCACAGGAGTGTGTGTTTGGTACTGGAACTATAAATATTTCTTGAACAAGCCTCTGGGGGACACTTGGCCATCCCATAATGGGGTACAAGGCTTAGGCCACAGCCCACACTTGGATCCTTTGCCCAGAAAGGGTCCATTTGAGTATAGGTTGGCCAAGAACCAACTCATTGACCAGAACCAGCAGGAAGTCTCCTGTTCTCCAGAAGTTTTCAGAGAACCAGGGGTCTTTCATCCATGGTTTCCAAACTGTCCTGACACTGGCAGAAGTAGGACTTTCTGTAATAGCTTCATTTGATTTCTTTTTGGGATCATTTCTCCTTTCAGTTCAGTCTGCTCCAAAGTTTTCCACATCACCTCTGACATATTGAGTTTCCACATTAGCTGTAACATATTCATTATTTTTAGCTGAGCAATTACTTTCTGAAAGCAAATCTCTTCTTTTTTTTCATAACATATTGGAAACAACCCCAAAAAGATGCCTGAAAGGAATGTCTTGAAAATGCATGTAGCAATACTTCCATGCAATACAAAACAGAACTCATTTAACGTGCAGATCTCTGCAAATGTTGGAAGCCACCTGCCTCCCAAAGCACACAATCCCATAGTCCAAACCAGAAAAATAAATAAATAGAAGTATCTACATACACATACACACTTCTATGGATCCTTATCCAAGTCTATTTTAGTACAGCAGAAACCAGAAACTGTGGATGTAAAAAAGGACATAAAGAAGAAAGTCCTTTGTGCACTACTAATTTAAAAATAGTCTATCATAATTATTTCCAGAATATGTCAACATATAATTTAAAACAAATGGTTTGGATGAAAAAGTAGCTTTTCAAATTACTGGTGGCAAGTAATATTTATAATAATATTGATTTTATTTGTGGTCTTTTCTCTCCTGCTTTCTGTTAAGCTGCTCATTACTGGGATATATTTACCACACAGTTTGGACAAGAAATTGCCATTCTGTTGTCTTTTTGCAAATTGTACAGTATGATATTTTGTTAGTTGATTTTAATAATGATGATGATACCAGCCGGTTCAGTCATGTGCTAATATTTCTGTTTATTAATTGGGGAGACAGAAAAACTTAAAACTAAAACCAATGAAGATTAAATCATAGAATGGTTTGTGTTGGAAAGGATCTTAAAGATCATTTATTCAATGGACAGGGACACCTTCCAATATCTCAGGTTACTCCAAACCCCATCCAACCTGGCCTTGGACACTTCCAGGGGTGGGGCAGCCACAGCTTCTCTGGGCAGCCTGTGCCAGGGCCTCACCACCCTCACAGTAAAGAATTTCTCCTGCATAGAATTTCTTCCTCTCTTTCAGTTTGAACCCATTACTTCTTGTCCTATCACTACTGTTCCTGATGGAGAGTCCCTCTCTGATAATAAATGATAATAAATGCTCTTCCAGGTGCAAACATCTGGTTGAAATCAATGAATTTAATTAGTTTAATGAGTTGCAACTTATTAAAAGAAAATACTGCAGAGAGTTGGCAAGTATTAATCACAATGTGATGAAACCCTTCATGCTGATTAAACTTTCCATGTTATTCATGAGTAAATTTTGGAATCAGGCTTTAAGTACTATACCTGCTCCAGCTGACAGAACACAAAACAAAGCAAACAAACAAAAAGAAAACACAAAAAACCCCCACAAAAAAAGAAACAGAGAGAAACAAACAAACAAACAAAGCCCAGGAGTCCATTCTGAAAAATAATCCAGATGAGACATTTGAGCTGGGCTGTGCTCAGGAACACTGGGAATATTCTTTGCTCTCCTGGTTCCCATGGCTGGAAATCCCTCTCCCTCACAGATGCTGCTGATGCTGCTTCAGTCACTCTCTTCCCAGGTTAAAAGTTTCCCCACTAAGCCAACCCAGAGCACCAGATCCAATAGATCTTATCTGTGATGCAGTGTTGCCACGAGGGAGACGCAGTGATGACCACGGAGCTGAAGTGGGAAAAGAGGAAGTTTAATTTTTCTTTTAGCTTATATAGATTTCTAGAGAAGAGACCACATTGGAAGACTGAGGTTCAACCTCTTCAATTCCACTGGTCTTAGAAAGTGTCCATCAATTGTCCTTTCTACAGAAAGGAATGTAAACAAGATAAAGAATTCTAAAAACATTGCTTTGTTTACATGAAAGTTCTGACTCCAAGAACTCAAAGGCTGGAGAGCAAGACAACACTTATCCACTGAGGAAACACCGTACTCCAGCACTATGGATTTTCCATGCAAGTACAAGAGATTAAATCAAACCTCCAGATACAACCAAAAAACCCACAAAACCCTCCTGTTCTTTAGCAAAGCTTGGATCGAGGTTTAGATCCAAGCTTCATGGCTCAGGATCATTGCCAACCCTGTCGTGTCTTTCCATTCCTCTTTCTGGACACGATCAATAGCAGCCGTGCCAGCAGAAACGAGCGTTGGAGGCTGTTTTTAGAGCCCTGGTGATTTGTGCAAAAGCAAAAAAAAAAAAAAAAAAAAAAAAGAGAAGTACCCAACTGAAGCCTCACTTCACAAAATTTCCATCTCCATCCTGCAGGGTTGGGGTTTGGATGAGGTTCAGTTTTGAGGTGCTCAGCACTCAACTCATTACCGAACGAGCACCGCGCTGGCCAAGACCTGGTTCTGCTCTGTTTCAACACAGCTTCAACTCATCACCCAAATCAAGGGATGGACTTGAGATTTTGCCATAGTAACACACAAGGAAAATTTAAGAGGCCTGGGAATTTGCTCCTTTTGCTAGGTTTTGAATGCTTTAGTCTAATTCTTTACTACAATGCACTGACCCTGGACTAAACCTCTTGAGATCAATGCATGGACCAACATTGGTGAGCTCTGTATTCAGCTTATTCTGAGAAAAACATCAGCCCTTCATATTACAAGAGCAATGAAATTGTGTGGGTAGGTGCACTTGTGAGAAAAATGTTAAAATTATTCTTGTTCTCTTATACATTTCAAGCACGAATTTGTGTACTCTTTATAAACAACTCCTCTATGAGACTTCCACATAAATATTGCATTCAGTCAGGTTCCTGACACATTATTAATAGGTTTTCTGTTTTCACCCAACGGATTTGATAGAAAACATTGTCTGCTCTGTGAGGAATACACAAGAACTAGTTGGCATCCATGCAATATATGCTGCTTGATGTAAATCGTTTCTGAGCTAGACTTACAAAATGTTTATTCAAGGCCTTGCAGTAACCTGTTTGGATACATGGCAGCTAGGGAACGTGTCACCTAGTGTGCTGCAGGGCAGAGCCTCCATTTAAATCATTTTAATGGTGATAAAAGCCATGCTGCACAGAACCCTGTGCAGAGACTGCCAGCCAAGCCATGTTTAAAAAAAGTTGCTTTTTATTTATCTTTGTGGGGAGGCTGATAAACTGAGGCTTTTGCTGGATACCCTCAGCAGAAGCACATGTGGCCTTTTGGTAACAGTGCATCTGTTGAAGTGAAAAGCTGGGTGTGACACCCCCTGACCACATCCCCATGGCAGTGCCTCCACCTGCATTCACCTTCACCACTTTGTCTACAGTATAATTTTAAAGGTCTTTCAGAATATTTTTTTAAAATACTATTGTATGATACTAAATTACCTGCTTATCTTGAGGTTTTCAAATCAAAAACTTTCATGGTGCATGAGGACTAAAAAGTCACCCTCACATTTACAAACCAGCAACAGGCCTTGCCACCTGAACATCCTCCAAGGAATGTCACAGCTGAATGACAACCCACAGGTAAGCTTTCCATCCTTCAGCAGCAGTAACATCTGGGGTATCCTACTCATTTGTTTTGTCAGTGGCAATCTCACATGGATCTGATCAAAGATCCCGGTGGAGTCTGCATGCCAGGAAGAGATCCAGGCTCTGGCAGCCAGGTGACACAGAGCCGTGGTGACAGGAGCACCGTGTCCCCACCAGGCTGTGCTGAGTGCTGCAGGGGCTGTGTGGCTGGTGTTGTGCCACACTGGCTGCCAGTCACAACCAGAGCAAGCTGCTGGAGAGGTGCAAAGGGAAAAAGCCCTGATCCATCACAAGCCCTGGCTGTACCGTGAGAGCGACCACGGGGGAATCGCTTTGTTTCTCAGTTGACTCAGCATGGAGCAGGTGCAGAGCTGGCAGCCAGGAGCAGCAAAGCCTAGAAAACGTTGAGCTGAGCAAGGAGGAAATGATGGTGACCCACCATATAATTGCTCTGTGGATAATCTTTCCTCCCTGTGGGCCCTGCAGGGCTGTCTGCAGGCGAGCTCTCGCTTCAGTCGCTCACACACCGAGTTCACAGGATTGGAGAGGCTCTTGCAAACCAGTGCAGCCTCCAAGTTTTAGGTAACAGTATTACCTCTGACAGCCCTAACCCACTCTGTGCAGCTGTCAGATGCATGGTAGTACAGGGCTAGAGCCACATCTATCCCCCTCATCTGTTTTTTGTTCAGATCTTCGGATTTTTCTATTCCCTGCTGCCTTTAACTCATTGTCTCCTGTTAAATTGATCGACAGGCTTGGCAACCATGCCCTCTTAAAAAAAAAGAGAATTAAAAAAAAAAAGCAGTGTCTTGCCAGACAGAGTTTAGAGACGGTTCTGCATACATCTGGAATGTAGCAAACCATGAAACACTGGTGTCATCTTAAAGCTCCCCTTTAACCAGCCAGAGGTTGCATAAAGACAGTGCTGTAAAGGTCCAGCCCAGCTGGCCTGTAGGTAATGTACCAATGTTGAAGGAAGAACATTTTAAAAAGGCTGGATCACTCTGCTCTTTAAGCTCCCTTGTATTCTCCCTGTAAATCTGGCCACACTCACCATGACTGATCTAAAATATTCCATTTTTAATTAGTTCCAGGCTCGCAAATGTGATTGCTACATCTGCACGACATAGCAGTGCCAAATCAAAGTCTGAGGCTGATGAACAAGTACTGCACAGTTTAAAGACCTGTTGAAGGAGAAAATAGGGCTACTCTGCTATTGGAAATGTCTTTTGGAAAGTTTGGAACAGCCAGGGCTCCACCTCAATCTCACAGACCCATTAGAAATGAGAAACTGGGAGATACTCTTTAACTTCTCCCAGATTGAAAAAAACAGCTCCCAGAAATAATGAAAATTTATATATGTGCTGTTCTAAAGATGTCTCTCTGCAGAGGTACCACCAGGAATTGTATCTGGAGGCTGGGGAATACCTTGGCTCACAGTCCTCATGTTTTAAAGCTGTCACTGACACTGTCTGTGTTACTTTCTCTTGTGGCGTCCCACAACACAGGAGTGGAACAAATATCCCTTCTACTCCCAGGTGACAAAACAACCCTTCCTTTGCTCTGGATCTCTGCTTTCTGTGTCCTCTTTTGGTGGTGTCTAACTTAATGCTGTTGATTCTCTGTCCTCTGTCAGACACATAAGAGGTGAGACCTAAATGCCGATGGGAGCCCCGTTGTCCCAGTAGCCAGGTGAAACCTTTTCTCCATAAATACAAGTCCCTCTGCTGTGGAGCTCTGCTGAGCAGCTATTTGAAATGCAAGGCAGTTCAGAGGGAAGTTAAAGAACTCCTTGAGAAATTATCTTATAAGGAAGACGATAACATGAGAAGGAATGCATCACTAATAATAAAGCATTGAGCATGGCTGATAGACAGAGAGACAGATTGGCTGAGAGATAGTCCCAAGTATTCCTCTGTGGAATTTTATGCCAACTGAAGCTAACATTTCTGTGGTTCACAGAAATCATTGCTGTCCCTAATTAGATGTCATGACTAAGCCACCCTAAGTCTGTGCATGTGATTTTTTTTCTTTTATTTCTGTAAATGTTCTGTGTTACTTTTTTACTCTCTTGAGAGCAAAGCTAAAACTCTCACAAGGACTAGGAGGTGAAATCTAAACCATTACAAACTGTGGCTTACATAAATCTAATCATATGCACTTTTGGAATGTCTCTTATATTTTAAACTAGAGGTCTGTGTGTAACTGCTCTGGCTTTCAAGCCTCAAACCCAGGAAAATGAATGTCCCTGGGCTCTAATAAGATCTCTTGTGCAAGGATACTAGCACCTGGTTTCCCACTGCAGGATGAAAAGAGGGATTTCCCCCTCTTCTCTGCCTTTATGAGACCCTATGTGGAGTTCTGTGTCCAGCTCTGGGCCCCCAACAGAAGAGGGATATGGACCCATAAGGGTAAATCCAGAGGAGGCCACACAGATGATCCAAGGGTTGGATCTGCTCTGGAGCCAGGCTGAGAGAGCTGGGGTTGCTCAGCCTGGAGAAGAGAAGGCTCTGGGTAGACCTTAGAACATCTTCCAGTACCCAAAAGGGCTCCAAGAGAGCTGGAGAGGGACTGTGGACCAGAGCATGGAGTGACAGGACAAGGGGGAATGGCTTCAAATTGAAAAGGGGGAGGTTTAGATTGGGTTTTAGTAAGAGATTGTTCCCTGAGAAGGCCCTGGCACAGGGTTCCCAGAGAGGCTGGGAGGGTCACATTCCTGAAAATATTCAAGGGCAGGTTGGGAGGGGCTTGGAGCAACCTGGGATAATAAGTGGCATCCCTGTCCATGACAGAGGACAGGGGGGCATTGGTCCAAACTAAACCATTCTACAAAATCCGATCACACAATCACTTTGTTTGCAAATTCTTACAGCTCCCATGGCTGGGGGCTGCTTACAAAGAGGTGCTGAGGAAATGAGACTGAAGGGTGAGTTCCTGAGGTTCAGAACTGTCTAGAGGCAAAATGCCTTTGCTTCCCAAAGGCTTGAGTCTCTGGCTAGCTGGAACACAAGCCTGTCTGTTTCTGCCTTTCCTTGTCAGGATTAGCAGTACCTACCTGGGATCTGCAGTGTTGACCATGGCTGTCAATTAAAACTAAACACATTTCAGAGTGGCTGCCAGCCAAAAACACAGAACCTGCCAAATAGTAAACACAGAAGATCTGCCTAGTTTCAAAACAATTGTGCCACCGCTGCGAGAAGAGAGTGCACATAATTCCTCTGTAATCCAGGGGCTGCCAGTGCCAATTCCCAAATGATAGATGAGGGCTTCAAAAGGAGCCCTCCAGAGCTGACTGACTGCCATCTTTCTTCAATGTGAGATTTTTTTATTTTTTCATAACTTTTCTTAAAATACTCCTGATTTGTAGCAGCGCTTTTGTTCAGTAAGCAATGAGGACACTGAAATGCAAAAGTAAAACCACAGTACCTGATCAAAAGGCCACAACAAGTGGATTTAGATTTTTAGAATGGATATCTATTTGTGATGCTCCACTAAGGAAGCCATTGAGCTTGTGTAATTAAGTAATACAGAAAACTATTTTGATAAAACTATTACTGAGGGTGAGACTTTCCCATAAACTCTATTCTGAAAGGCACATGACAATCATCATTCAAACTGAAGAAAAAAAATTTATCAACTATGAAAAAAAGTCATCTGCAACTTCTAAACTGTAAATGGATACTCACCAAAAGAAATATGTCTAAAATATTAGTGATGATTGAAAAAGATCTCAGAAGAGGAAACAGATAGAGGTGTGCCTGAAAGCTTTGGGTATTTTGACCAGTTAAAAAAGGTGCCTCAAAGCTGCTTGTGCTTGTGGCAGCAGGGAGGAAATGGGGCTGCTCTCAGCCCACCTCCATGGGCCTCCAATCCAAATCTTGGCTCTAATCCTTTGGAACTTGGAAACAAACACTTTCTATTTCCTGAACTATTCCAGAGCAATAGAAAATGCAGAAGAAGATGAGGAGGAATGGTGACAACTCTACATGCTGCCCATATGGTGATCTGTAAGGCAGCCTGCACAAATTCTTGTGGAGATGGTACTGTGGAGATGAGGACAGACTTATTTCCTGGCATCTCAAGGGCCAGACCTTGGAATGCTGTAAAGTTCTTTTTTTTTTTTTTTTTTTTTTTTCTTTTTTAAAGTTTGTAAATCATCCTTAAAACCTACAACAGATGAAATATGTTTTTAATTTTATATTTAAAATGGAAACCAAACAAAGATGCCAGAGCACATTCTACTGTTTATCTGAACTTGGTAAAGCCTATGACAGCCACGCTTTCTTTTGCCAGAGAAACCCACTTGCCTTTTCAATTAGGCTTAGATTCACTCCAGAAATTGTGATGGTGCTGGGCCTAAATGGGGCTCACATGTTCCAGCTTTCACCATTATTGCCTCAAACCTCAACCGTGAAGATCTGACAACATGATGGGACAGGTAGATCAAGGGAAAGAAATATGGAGACACTAATAACCAAATACTCTACTTCAATCCCTGCCTTTCATTCTGAAAGCCCCTAAAGCACATTACAAATTGGGTTCTTTATCTCCCAAAACAATTGAATTCACCCATGAAATAAAACCATCTCAGGAGGTAGGGTCTAAAGGAAGGCAGAGAAAGAGACAGATGTTTAACATCAGCCCAACAAAATAATTTTCAATTGAAAAAAAAAAAAAGAAAAGAAAAGAAAAAGAAGACCAGTAAACCCAAAGACTTATTTATGCAAACACCAGATACTGTATGTGCCACCTCCTTCCTCTGGGTTTTCTATAATGCAGATAATGAAGCTGGTTCTCAAAATGTTTTGGCAGTCCACAGGGAGTTAAACATTAGATATGACTGAATGCCTTTATACCTATACAGGAGAGGTAAGTACTCACTTGCTGCTACAGCTTTTCTCCAGGGAAGTACTGCAACATAAGCCCTCAATCCAGACTTCATCAAAGTATAGCAAGATGCCTTGGTTATCCTGATTTCTCTAATTTTCTGAGTCTAAATAACTTCACTGAGGACGCAATAGCAAAAGAGTCACCAGTGAATTATGAGGGCACTCATCATCTCTCCTTCCATCTGAGCACGATGGGCAGCAGTGGCACGGAATTTTTGGCAACAAACAGAAAAGCAGGTTTGCTGTCTCTGGGCTTGCCCACCTTCTCTCAGCAGCAGCCTCAAACGCTGTTTTGTTTTGACACGTGTTTCCAATAAAAACACAAGGTTCGTATTGACAAGAAGAATGCTGGAGCAGACCACTAGCATTTCAGAGCAGCCACAAATCCTTCTTGCTCTGAGCCCCCAAGGGTCAATTCCACACAGCAAGAATCCCACTCTCTAATTATTCACGTTCCTCCACTACCAGCCTCATTATCTGGTGAACTACTGTCAGCTGAAGCAGATTTTTTCAATTATTTGAAGAGACATTGTCAACTCAGCTATGCTCTATTTACGTACATAAAATCAATAATCTCTTTCTCATTACCTCTGCTATGCCTGCTTTAAATACTACTGAAGTTTGGAGAGGGGCAGTAGAGGTTTTCATCTTTACAGTAAACACCCCAGAGAGATATTCTGGTGTCCCATGTAAGAGCTGGAATGCTAAGACTTGTGAATGAAAACAAAATGTTGCCACTGGGATTTGTTGTTGGAACATCCTTAGTTTCATGCCTTAGCTAGAAGGTTTTTTTTTCCCTCAGGTTGCCATCTACGAGTTTGTGATCTAGAGGATATTTTGCTCCTGACTTAGAAAAGGGCTCTTCTTGCAACCTAGAAAAGGACAGAAAATTGTCAAAGTGAGGGAAGTTGTTCCCAAGAACCATGGTTCCTGGCTGTCATCAAGACAAGTCATCAGGGTATCAGAGAATCAGTCCTAGTCTGTTTCCTCCCCACTTCCTTTTACACATGAGAGAGGAGCAGGAAAAGCTCTGAGGGTCCCTTAGAGTTCACCCCTTTGGAGCAGAGATGTACAAGGCCCACATGGTTTGGGAGGGCATCAAATCCTTTTGTTTCCTCAGGCTGGGTAAAGGGCAATCCCAGCTTGCTCCAGCTATGCGCCTTTTCAGGTACACAAAAATTCTCCTTACAACCCTCCAGCAAGAATTACAGTGCCATGACCTGGATTTTCCTCCTCAGTCTGCAGACTATCATCAAATGGATTAAGAAGAAATGCAGCCTGTGTGAGCGAAACATCTCCAGGAATCCCACACAATCCTAGCAGAATAACTGGGAAAAGGGCATTGGCTCCTTTTCATCTCCTTCAGGGGCAAGAGGGATATTTTTGGCGAGTCTCCTTTATTCATCAGTCTCAAAGACGTGATCCATGTGTTAGGAATCCTGTCAACATAGGAAAGAAAGAGTATAACCAAAACAACTGATACCACAGGACTTGTGCTTTTGCCTCACAGACAAGTAAGTATGGTGTGACTTTTTTTTTTTTTAATAAATTCTATTAGGATTTCCAAAAACAACCAAAGGAAAACAATCAAGAAGGACACAAGAAAGAAAAAAAAAGCCACTCCTGAGGCACATTGCTGTTACACACCACGAATTGCCATTTCTTCTCATTTCACCTCACACTGGCACAAACGGTAATGGAAGCCCGAACAAATTTCTTGAACCAGCAAGTCAGGCTCTCAGGAGAACAATTCAGAACATTTGCTGTCATTCTATTTTGATGTGCTCTACAATCTCACACGAAAACAGGCCTCAGTGGGAATGGCCAGGCTCAGTGTACCAAAGTCAGTGGGCTCCCCTCCTAGGGAGCTAATCAAAACCATCCAGTGTCAGCAGAGAGAAGGCAAAAGAAAAGCACCAGCAAATAACTAAATAAATACAATTGCTACCCCTTAAATAACCCTGTCACTGAAACACAGAAGTACACTGATAACTCCATCCTTCTTCTGGGCAAACACACTGGGTGTATTTAACTTGACAGGTTTTCAAGACTCATGTTCCATAGCTTTCCACATTGTCCTCAGCAGGACACAGCCAACAGTCTGGAAAATAATATCTTCTCTAACTCCACTATTCCCTCCCCCACTTTTTTTTTTCTTGTAATCATCCATATTATTAATAGGAGGCAGCTGGTTCCCATTAATGTTGGGAAAAGTGGTCTATCTCAGGAATTATGGTTTAAATTGGCTTGTAGTCTGGGGGAATTAGCCATCTGCACCTGGCCTAACATGGATATTTTCAGCCATACTAATCATAAACAGGGCTTTGTTCTAGTTGTGTCCACTTGGGTCTCTCACTCTTTTTTTTTTCCTTCCTACTTAGAGAGTGGGAAAAAAAAAAGAAGAAAAAAAAATAATCCCATTAACCCTTTCACAGAATTAATCAAAACTTAACTACTTTATTACTGTCCTGCATTTTATTTTGTGTTTGTAACTGAGCACATCATTTAAGTTTGAGTGGGGCCCAGCACAAGTCCTGTAGCTTTTCAGAGGCTGAACAAAATTGGCAAGAGGAAGAGGCAGTTGTTTGGCTAGCCAGCTGTGATTTAGCAATAACTTCATGACGTCCACACAAAGCTGAATTCCACATGGGCAAGAAAGGCTGAGCACCAGGATAAAGCTGCAGAGAGGGAGGGTTGCAGTGTGTAAAGCAAGAACACCAGAACATTGCAAATTACTCCAAAGAATGGTCTATAATGTAAAGGGAATGGAGGTTTTGGAATAGCTTTCCCCACCACACACACACACACACACCCCCCCCCCGCCTTCCATTTTATGCCCATATTGGCAAAACAGTGGTGTTTTCCAGTGGTTTGGGGCTGAGAAAAGAGTGGATTCAAAGGTGAGTGAAAATAGATGACGTCATCAGGTCAGGGGACTGCTCCTTTGTCTCACAGACTTGGCAGTGAACGTACAAGCTCTATCCCACCTCCAAACTCTGTAGGGAATCCATCCACAACTGTAGTTGTAGGAATAAGGAGTTATTCTGCAGAGCCCATCCAAAACTTTGACCACTTTTCTTTTTTTTTTTCAACAGCTGGATCTTTACATATATTTGTAAAAGACAGGATTTTCTCTCCCTCCCCATCAATCTTTCTGCCTTGGTGATTATAAATGGACAGTGCTAATGTGTTTAAAAACTGTATAGACAAAGTCTGGGAGAATAGGTTCATCAGTGGCTCTTAATGACCTGGACAAGAGTTTTGGCTTGAAAGCCACTGAACTACTGCAAGCTGGAGCTGCTGAGGCTCTGCCAAGGAACTGCTCAGCCTGATCACATCCAAATCAGACAGGATATTGCATTAGCCATGACACTGTAGCTGTTTGAACACACACACTATGAGGGCTTGTAGTGCAAGCAAAAATACACTCTTTAATCTGTCAGTCAGCAGCTTTGTCTATAGATATGGGGTTTTGTCTGAATAAAGCCAGGTCCAGTGGCCACTTTTTGTGGTGCAGCATGCCTTCTCCACCCAGACCTACCCCTGGGCTACTGCACTGAGGTGCCAAATCCAATGTTGTGCCAATACCCAGTCACTCCATCCCCCACTCTGTCAAATGCCAGCATGTCCTGGCAATGCACATCTCAAGTGGAAGGAGTCAGAGACCTCCTTACAGCTGCCTCCTGTTTCCACCTGGCTGATGGAACCACCTAGCTCTAAATAGGCTGGTTTCTTGCTCACTCTTTTTTCAGGATCTGGCTAAAACAAGCAGCCAAACCTCTGACCTCTCATGCAAGAGCCTGTTGCCATGCTATCTGCAGCTTCTCTGGGATCAGGAAGTGCCAAAAGCTCAGAAAACAGCCTGGGTCATCCAGGCCAATTTGGAGTCTCAAGAGGCCCAGATAGTTTGGATAACCTACAGTCAAGCATTACAATTTGTGGGAGCTTATCCAAACCAAACTCCGAATCAAGTCACTCACCCATCAGTAAGTGAAACACCTCTCAGAACAAGGTGTGCTGCCAAGTGCTGTGAGGTAGGGCCAGGCAGCAAGAGAAAGGGCAGGGTCAGCTGGGGATGGATTTCTGAAGCCAAGCTTTGGAGGGCAGAGAAGGTGCAGTCACCCTTCTATGAAAACGTGGGCAAACAGCTGGCAGCAGAAGGAAACAGAGCATAAGGGAGGCAGTTTTTAATAAGCAACTTAGAAAAACCCGTTCAGCTGCCCCCAGACAGAGGTAAATCAGGAGGAACTGGTTTGTGAGAGTAGGGAATAGTGCTGAAGCCACAAAGGAGAAAAATGGAAACCACATCCACAGTGAAGATCAGTGTAGCTCCCAGGGGACTGCAGCTGAACACGAGCACCTTGTCTGCCCGAATGTAGGGTACAGCAAAAAGAAAAAAAAGGGAGGAGGCAAGGGCAGAAAGACATTCTTAATATTGGTGAGCTCTTAAGTTTACTGAGACAGCCACAAATTCCTGGAAATGAGAGTTCCCACCTCTTCAGGGAGAAGGATTTAGGCACAGAAGCCAGAATAATGAATCTTGCACAAGTAAGGTATATTAAAAACAAAATAATAGAAACCACACAATGCAATAAGTGAGAGAAAAGGCATCTGCAATCCCCAGACATGTCGTGTTGGAGGTGTGCACAGTATCCATGATTCAGACACAGGAACTCAGGAGAAATAGAAACCAAAAGAAAAGACTCTCCTGTGACTTGCTCCTTTACCTGACTCCACCAGCAACAAACCAGCCCATGACTTCCACCTGCTCCAGCTCTCCTCCTCCTCCTAATTGAGGTCCTCTGGGCCCATCTTTGGAGTAATTGGTGCAGCATCTGGTACACTGCAAACCTGCTCTCCATCTCTGCACTGGCTGGACAGCTAAACTTATTTCTTCTTCATGACAGCGCTGATCACAAAGTCCAGAACAAAAAGTGCAAAAGCCAGAGACAAAGCCATCTCCTGCCTGGCGATGCAGCTGTGGAACAAACTTGCAGAGGAAATGAGACAAATCCAGTTAGAGCACCTTTGGGACACAATGAAAAACGTTTTCCATCACAAGCAGGATGATGTTCACAGCATCACCATCCCTTCACATCTGAGGAGAGAGATATTTTTAACCATAAAAAAGAACCAGAGGTATCCCAATCCTGCTCTTGCTGACCTTTGTTTTCTCTCATGAGCAATAGTCATGTATTAAATTTCTGTGATAACCAGAAGGATAAACCATCAGGAAGCTCAGTTTAAGAGCAAGGAAAATACTGATGGGAAATACTTCAGGAGTCTGTGGAGATGCACAGCTCCTTAAACCTGCATGGGAGATGAAGTGAGCCTGGGGATTTACAGTCAGTGGAACTGTTTGGAGAGGTTGATTTCTGTACCCCAGGTGTGTAAAGAACCCGTGGGTTTAACACAGGCCATGAGGATTCACAGAAGGCAGAACAGTGACAGGTGATGAGGGCAGCACCAGCGTGGTGTGATCTGGAGTGTATCACACGTCCTTGCTGTGGTCACTCATAATATTCTTTCCCTTCCCATCCTTCCCAATTCAAAAGATACATTTCTTTTAGGCATCTCACAAATCACCACTGCTTTTGGCTATGTTTTGTAATTGTTTATAGAGCTGTAATCAAATTAAAATGCCATCATCAGTCCTGTCCAGCTACCTGTGGAATGCTTCTCCTAAGACGTCAGCAGTGCTTTCTTTCTTGTCCCCTGTGATGCTACCCCTCAGGAAAACACTTTCTCAAATAGAGTTTCCAGTTTTGCAGGCACTAAAAGAGGTGCCAAACATGTGTGTATCCACCCAGCCAGGGTTCCTGTGTGTTCCTCTATGAAAACAGGAAATATAAATGGCTGACCTGGAGATTGAATGAGTGTGGTACAGCCCAAATGATGAAGCAGAGATTTCAAATTAGGCTTAGTGGAGATGGAGATGAAGAAAGGATGAAAGGGAGATAAAAGAAAGGAAATCCACATAGAGGTGGTCCATCAGCATTTTTATTTTTGGTTTGTGTTTTGAGTTGTTTGGGTTTTTTTCATTTTGCTCCCTGTTCAGGAAAACCTTGAAGTAAATAGGTAATAAGCTGAAAAATTCATGAAGACCAACATTTATTCTCTGTTGTGACATGAATAGCAGGGCTTTAAAGAAAAAAACAGGTGGGTCAGAGCACAGTAGCAATCAGAGCTTGCCACAGAGAAATTAACCCACTGAAACTGAGGCAGAGAAATCAAGAGCCCAGAGAACTGTTGACTATTTAAGGTCTTGTAAGACCTTCTTGAAACTTATTTTTCTGTGTTGTGATGACCAAGAGGAATGGGGAAAGCTCTTATGTGTATTTAAGGATGGGTGAAAAAAAGCCTGCTATAGGGACTGGGAACACCATCTGTGATTTCTGAGTGACACATTTCCTTCCAACTTTTCCTACCTGCTGCTCTCAGAGAAACACCATCACCCCCTCAGCCACACAGTTTTTGGTGGGTTTTTTTGTTTTGTTTTGGGTTTGGTTTTTGTTTTTTGGGGTTGTTTGTTTGTTTGTTTGTTTGTTTTTGTAGCAAATAATCTACCTGTAAAAAATGTACTTATTTCTACCCCATTCCTGAATTTCTGTGCACATCCCAAATAATCTTTCTTGGTGCATTTCAAAACCAAATCTCTTGAAACCCCCTTGGTCTTGGAGACTGGTACCCAAACCACAGCTGGTCCTCCAAGAAGAGGGATTCATGTCACCAACCTCATCACAAATGCACCTCTGAAAATCCAAGCTTAACATGCTGCTTGACTCCAGCAAAAATGCAGCCTTGTAACAAAATAAACACAAGAAAAACCTTCTTAATAGCACAAAGACCTAATTCAGGGAGTAGATTTCATTATGGGAATAGCACGTCTGTCTTACAGACCTTAAAGTATCCCACATGCTTTGCTTGTTTCAGAACCTGACTCCATAAAACAAAACATTGCAGGATAATCATATTTATTTGTTTGGTTTTCCACTTTGTTCAGTTATCCTAGCTTAAATCTAAGCCAAATGTTACACTCCAAAAACCCCATGGATATACATGTTTTTTGATTTACCAACAGAAGTAACAAAATAGGTTACAAAAGCCAAGACCAGAGGTCCTCATTTGTAACCATTTATCCTCATGTAGTTAAAGGTCACCCACAAATTGCAGACTGTGGGTTCTAGCACCGTTTTATAGATATAAATACACATGCATATTTACAACTGCTACGTACTTGTTTTCCACGGTGTGGTGCCCAATGTTCCTGCTAGAGCTGAAAGGGAGCTGCCTCACAGCAAGGCTCTGCCTGCTGCTATATTTAACACACAGATCTGTTTTCGTTGCTTAAAGTGGGAGGAGGAGAGGTAACATGCTTAAATCAGTTGTGCCCGAGACAACTAAAGGTAACTGTTGTGGTTTGGGAGCTAAATGGCTGCTCATGTCCCACATGAAATAGGGAAACAAACCTAGAAAACCACCCTGGTAAGAAATGACTCACTGAAACAAAAAAAAAAAAAAAAAAAAAAAAAAAAAAAAAAAAAAAAAAAAAAAAAAAAAAAGCTTGCAAGTATGCCTTTCTTTTACTTAAGTGAAGGAGGAATTGGAACGACCAGCTGAAGTTTTAAACAACAGGATGTGTAAATAGCAATAAGATTTGTGAAGAATTATAGAACTGATGGAATAGAAGTTGCATTCTCATTTATGATTCTTTAGGTATGAGCCTTTCAACATTTCTCTGCAGCTCCTGCCACTTGAAACTCTGAAAACCTGCATTCTCCTGCAGGGAAATACATGACTCAGGAAATCAACACTTCAAGAAAAACTGCAAACACTGTGGGACCAGCACTAGAACTGTGAAAGTGGGCAGTAAGCCTGTGTAAATTGATTACCCAGTAAGTTTATAGGGCCAGTGAAATTATTAAGGAGTAATTTGTAGTCACCTACAAAAAAGAGATCTCAGGTTAAGCAGATGGTGAGTTAGCATGCAGGGAACACTTAGGCCAGTGAGATGGAGCTTCTGCATTATTTACAACTTGCCATTTAAATTAGACTTCAAAGATGATCAGACTTCTGTAGGTCTCTTCCAACCAGAAACACTCTGCGAGTTTAAGATTTTGACATATATGTCTTTCAGTGGGGGGTGAGGAGGAAGGCTTTTCAAAATGTAGGAAGGAGGCAATCCTGGTTGAAAAGTGTGAGGTGAGAAAAATGAGGGATTTATGCTTGGGCTTTAAATAATGTCCTCCCTGCAAAATGTGTTTTGAAGTTTTGGCACTTTCTAAGTGGTTCTTCAAGGAAATTATACAGACCCTTCAGTTCTGTGCTGCTGGGTGAGGTTCAGCACAGTGTTGCTCACTACTGTAAGGAACTTCACATATTCTGCACTGTTAGACTTGGTGCAGAATGTACAGACTGATGCTCTCTCCCTTTGAATTCCTACAGCTCCTTCCCTTAGTTTCTAGTTTTATTTCTGATCAGACTTCCCATGAAAGGTCACCACAAAGTTCCTAAGTCCTTATAGGTAACTTAGGCTTTCTTGCAGACTCAACAGCCCTACATACTCCACCTGGGAATAATACCTGGAAAAATCACCAAACCTTGCTTTCCATACAAAAGATATTTATCTCATTAAAAGCCATCCTTTATATTCCAGTTTTAAATGGGTATTTCTCACTTTGCTTTCTCCTTTTTCTCACCTTCCACCCCAACAGCCCCAGGAGACAGAATCATAGAATGGTTTGGGTTGAAGAGACCTTAAAGATCATCAAGTTCCATCTCCCTGCCACGGACAAGGACACCTTGCACTAGAGGTGGTTGCTCAGGGATGGTCCCCATGAACAGAAATGGGACAGTCCCACAGACTGGTGCTGCTGCCTGTGCCCCGTGCTCTGCCTCCCATGGGCAGCCTGAGTGCTGTGCCAAGAGGGCACAGGGGTAAACACATGAGACTGCACCCCAAAAGTGGGACACCCAAGCATGGCACACACAGGGCAAAGGGAGAAGATACCAAGCCCTGCTTCTCCCAGCTTTCTGCTCCCTTAGAGAATCACACAAGTACAAAACCATGAAAACAATAACCCCAGCTGCAAAGGCAATGAAGCAATTTGTTAGGGAGATGACATTTTTAATGAGAAACACTTGCTGGAGGAGAACAAAAGGCCCTGTTTGGTCAGAGAGATGCTCTTGATACTCTTCTGAAGTGCATGAAAAAGTAATTTCATTTAAGCGTCATACACAGAGCAGCTGAATTTCCTGGGGCTCCAGATGTTGTCCTGTGCAGATGCTGAACAAATGGAACTCTGTCTTGATGAAACGAAAAGAAAAAAAGCAAGCCTTCCTAAACCAAAACCCATGCACAGAATATTTCACATCTTAAAAGAAGAAAAAGAGAAGACAAAAAAAGAGAGAGAAAACCATGCAAAGTGGGTGAAAAGGAAGTTCTTGAACCCAGCAGCATTGCCCATAGGATAGACTGTTCTTAATCACCCAATGGATAATTGAAGGAGACGACAATCTGCATTTGCAAAATACTAAGATCTGGCCCTGTCGCCTCTTTTTCTTGGCTTGGGTCCATTTGTCTTTGACAGTTATCTGGCTGTGATTACACTGAGCTTGTTCCCTAAGAAGGGACAGATTCTGCAGGTTTTTATTAGGCCAGAAGTTACTGGAACATTCTGGGGTGAGTGACAGATTCAGAATCAACAGCTGCAAAAAATACAATTAATATTTCTCTGTATTGACAAAGGGTAAAAGCTCTTAATTGAAAGACACAAGTTTCTTTCCTGAATTTTGGGGAGGACAAGGGGTTTGGTGCCTCAGTAGTAAAAGCTTTTGAAATAAGAGATCAGACCTCTGATCAACTCTCCCTTTAATGAAGACTAATGAAGTATAATGACCTTGATATTCAGACACTTCATTCCTGAGCTTTGGGGTGGGTGACAGAAGTAGATGTAGATGATTCCAAGGCTTTGTAAGCCAGACAGGGCCTATACAGATCCTGATGCAAATCAGAGTTGCCTTAGGCCTGCTGGCTTATGCTCTCATTTTTTTCTTCTGCCCTTTTAGGCTCTGAAAAAATGGACACTATTCACTCTTTCTTCTAAGGCACAACATTATCCTTCTGCTAAGTGGTAGCAGATGACAGAGTCCAAAGCACTGCACAAACACGAGAGCATTCCTGCCTCTTACACAGGGCCCCTTCCCAAGAAGGCAATACTGTCATAGACAACTCTGCCTTGGGATAAAAAAAAACCCCAAAAAAACAGTAATAAAAGCCAGGTTTGTGATGCTGGTCCATCAGCAGGTGGTACTGTGTAGTCAGTTTATAGTGAGCATAGTGAGAACGATAATATTGTTTTAAATCGGGATTTGGAAGGGGTGGTTAGCATCACATCTGACACCTCCCCGAAGGGCAAAACCAAAGAGTGACACACCAGAGTACACACCAGAGGAGCGGGAAGCACACAGTGGGTGTGTTAAGTAGATCTGAATAAGAATAGAGCTAAAAAATTGAAAAGAAAACAATGTAGTGCATGCAAGTTATGAGAAACTGGGGACTGACCTTTTGTTTCTCTCTGTTGAGAGGTAGAAACAGGCAGAGAGCAGCTGCTCTCCTGCTCAGAGGGAAGAAGCTGCTTCCAGTAAGCCTCACCAGCCAGAAAGAAGTGATCTCAGAGTTCAGGCAAGAAGCAGATAAGGGGGTTGAAAAAGAACATTCCTTGTTATTTTTTAAAAGCAATGCATCATAGGTCAAATGAGCTAGTTTTGTCCAAACCTAAATCTTAGATGACCTAATGTAAACATCAGCAAACCAGCCAAGGTGCTGGTGGCTCACAGAGGAGCATTGTGCTTTGGAGAAACCTGCTTGAAGCAATGCAATAAAATGAATTGACCTTAGGATGGAAAAATCAATTTTTTACAGAATTATTGGGTGTGATCTAATGACTGCACTGAATAACCCAAATTCCAACAATGGGTAATGCTTTTAAGCATGTTACCAGGTTTTGTTTCATGCATATGTTGCCAAAGTAATCCCTTTGCACACACAGAAAGTAGTCAGTGAAACTTTACTTTTGGTGAGGGCTTATGAGAGCCTTCCACAGGCAAGCAATCTGTTACTTTATATTCCAAAGAGGTTTGCCTTAAGGCCTGCCCCCACCAGCAATCAGCAGCACACTGACAGTCTCCAAGTCTTGATTGCTAATGAGGAGAAAAAAATCACTGGGGAAGAGGGAAACTGAAGATAAATAAAATATTTTGCTCTCATTTTTTTTCTCCAAGCACACCCTACAGCAGAGCGTGCTTGAGCCATGTGGGATACAGGTTTGATCCCACAGAATTTTTTGCTGCAAGGATTTTGGGGCAGGGAGCATTTTAGAATTTCCAGAGCAGCAGCAAAAGCTGCCAAATGAGCCAGCATAAAGGAGACAAACAAGGAGTGGTGCTGAGGGACTGGGGACTTCAGGGCAGTGAGAATATTTTTAAGGGTTTATTTTTAAAGGTGACCCTCTTATTAAGGATAACACCATTCCAGAGCAGGCACTCCTAAATCCTGCTCATGGGAGTAGGCAATGCAGAATGTCACTGCAACCCCGTGTTGCTTCTGTCCTGTGTCATTTTACCCAGAAATCCAAGGGTATCTTGGACCATCTGCCATGCATGGCAGATGCATGGCAGATGCTAGGTCTTCATCTGACAGAGGAGCCAGGGGAAATGGCTCTGGGCCTCTCCTCAGAGCCATGGAATTATCTCTCCTTGTGCATCTCCAAGCAATGGACAGGCAGGCAAATCCTTGGTAGTGTAGCAGCATCCAGGATATCATTAAAAACCACCTGGATTCAAAATCCAAATTGTCTATATCCATTGTTTTAAGGACTTCTTGGCCTTCTCTGCATTTCTTTTGATATTTTAGAATAATTTAAAAATTCCCCTGGGCATAAACATAAAATAATTTCTTAAAATCATCTGGAATACCCAGCTTCCTCACAGATTGCTGAGTGAACACACTTTTCCCCTCAAAAACACCAGGGAATGATGATTTCCTCATTCAGGAATTGAATGTTCATTTTCATGGGTCATTAGAGATGGATAGCTCTAAAGGTAGTCTAAACCTTTAAACTCCCCTGTCTTTTAGTAAAGGGAGAAAACCAGGAGAAAGACAAAGGGAAAGGAAATAATGAACATTTGCAAAGCCACTAATGAGCTATTGCGGGTCATTACTTTTATTTCCAATAGGAATTTAAATTACAAACTGTTTTGAGAATCACTTGCATTAGGCATTTACTTCATAATGAATGTGCCTGCAATTTTAAAAAGCTGGTGTGCAGGATGGTAGAGAGGCCATAAAAACCCATGTTACATATTGAATTCAGTGTACACATAATGACCATATTATTTCTAGGGAATTAACTTTTTTTTCCCCCTAACTTTCCAGACTCTGAATCATTTTCTAATAGGATCTCAACAGGCAATAGTATTAAAAATGTGTTAGATGTTAGCATCTGGGCCAGGAAAAGCATGACAATCTAATATAAAGAATCTAACTAGGGCATTCATCCAAGCCTGCCATCCATCTTTCCATTCTGTGTGGTGTCTCTCCCACTTCAGGGTACACAGATTGAGCAAGCCCTTGGAATAATGGCATTTAAATGAGGTAAAACCTACCTGATGACATTTTCTTGCCAGGCAGGTTGCAGGTCCCAGAGAGCTGATACCCAAACTGCAGTTGTCTCCCTCTCAGGGATGCCAGTTTGAACACAGGAGTCGTTTTAGTACATGGAAGCAGATTAAAACCAGCAATCTCACTCCATTAAAGGGCAAAGAGAACCCCAAAGCCCCAGCTGTCATGATCTTGATGCTTGATTTTCCTTCCACAGTGGAACTAAAACAAAACCTTTAAACAATTCTCCTGAAAACTTTCAGGAAAGAGACACAAACTCTGAGCTTTCTGGGTGGGTAAGATCAGCAAACTGGAACAGCCACATTGGGGGAATTTGAAAAAAGGGGCTGATGCTACCAGTTTTTACTTGAGACAGAAGATTCAGTTTCAAGATCCTCACTTACATTAAACAAATCTCAAAATGACTATAAAGCAGTCTGATCTGCAAAACTCATTCTTTTCCAGTTTTTGATAAAATGGCTTCTTTAATAGAAATATTTTTAGCTTCTTTTTTTTTTTCCCTAATCCTTAAGACTGTGAGGAAAAAAACCCAAATCTTAATTTGACTAGCATGACATTCACTGTCTAGATTTAAGATGTCCATTTACTCTCTTCCTATGTATCACAGTAGAACAAATGAGGTAAGGCTGGCAAAAGAACAGTAAATACATAAACGAAAAATATCTGCATCTTTGCAGTGTGTCCACTTTTACTGAGGTATCTAGGGAGGCTTAAAATTAATCAATCAGCTGCACAGTGTACAGCTGCACGTCATATTTGGATGCTAGAGAGCTTGATTAAAGTCTTACTTCAGTGGGGCAGACTGCTAAGAAACTGTAGTTGTCTTTGAAGGCATAAAATTGCCAAAGGCAACATAAAGAGAAAGAAGAAAAGGCATTTTAAACAAATTAGCCCATTCACGTGTTTCAGCTTAGGAATCTTTGCAGAGAATAAAAGGAAGCAAATTACTCAAATACACTTCCAGTGGGTTCAGTATGCAATGGTCATATCCCCTCCCTTTGGGACAGATTTACATAAACCAACTGAACTCAAGTTTTGTTCAAAACTTAAAACTAAATCTTTAGAGATATTTTAGAGATATTTTGTTTTCCTGTTCATACACACAGAATGTGGTCAGAACGTTGGACAGGACCTCTCTGGATATTGTGTCCAGTCTCTTGTACTGCAGGTACTTATCATTTCATAGAATCATTCAGAAACAATCCTTTTTTTTTGAAATGCCATTTTAAAAGATCAATACAACATCAAGATGCTGCCTCTTTTTCTAACGTGGACAGTGCCACTTTATGCCAATCCACCTGCTTACATTTAAAAGCAAATCTCTTGCAATCATTAGTCTACAGGGAGACACAGTGAAATGTGTGAATTTGGCAAACATTTCCCTTTCAGTTGCTGGGCTTCACTTATAATTTGCATGTCTGCTTGGATGACCCCATAAATACATTAATGCAGTTGAGCTGGGCTGCTCTAAAGTCAAAATCCATTTATCTGAGTACATTTTGTGTTCTCAGTACCCCATTCTAGATGCCCCAAGAACAGGGACATATCTGTGTTTCTAATAACTCCAGTGGCCAATAAAAAGTAATTTCTGTGCTTAGTTTAGTACTGACTTGGGCAATGTCTAAACAAGACAGAATGGTTTTTATTATTATCATTATTATAATTATCATTGTTTCAAGCAAAAGACAAAACAAGAGGGAACAAAAGTTGAAGCTATTGAGACCAAATGATGCTTCTTTTAATTCCAGAGGAAAAAGATTTACTTCCAAGGCTTGAGCATTTGCAATGTCCTCATTACTCAGAGTGCATAAAAACAACAGAGAGAGGAAACAACATCTGAAATGGAAAAATGGGCTACCTAGATGTTGCAGGACCTCCACTGATTTCCTACCTGTGTGGGATTATTACAAACACTAAGGTATAAAGCAGAGCAGTGGTCATTTTTTTTTGCAAGAGAGACGACGTGTAAGCTTGTGCATTATGCTCTAAGGTGTTCCATCCATTATTCACTGATATTTTTGATGTAGAACTTTGCTTTTGCCATGAATATTTACCTCAAAACAACTTGTGAAGAAGCTGCTGCATAAAGTACTCAAATTACTGGGAATCCCAGGAAATATCAAACATTCGGTTCTGCATTTTGTTGAGAGTATTTTCAGAAAAACTCCAACTTTGGCCTGGTATTCTCATCTGAAAACACTCAGGCTCATAATATTTCATGAGAACATTTATAAAGAGCTGCTTTGAGGAAAAATAACCAGAAAATGAGCAATAGAAACTTGAATTTGACTTTAATTATAGTTATTACTGCAGATCAAGGGATATTAAAGTAGTCCATTGCAGATGGATTCACACATATATTGAATCAGAGGTTTGAAGTGAAATATTTCATTGGCAAGTTCCTCATAACACCTTATTGTTCCCCCACAGGGCAAGCCAATCAGTAAGACAAAAATCTGTTAAAAGCATTTTCTAAAGTTTTCACTCTGGGAGTAAAGAAGAACACTAATTTTCTTATATTAATATTTTATAAATAGAGAGTGAAGACTTCTCCCTAGATATTTGTTAAGGTGGAGGTGAGTATCTTTACAGAGCAAATTGGGCGTGATGCTGTGTTCACACTTCTGGCCAGGAGGGGAGGAAAGGAAAAAAGATGGGTTTGAACAACTTTTTGCACCTCCTAAACTATGCAGGATTTATACAACTGGAAAGTAGAACAAAACCCTACAGCAGAGTAGTAAAGATCATCGCATTGGGATGTCCCTACTAAACATCTCTTACAGGAGGAAAATGCTGCTTCCCACAGATTCCTCTGTGGTGATTTATGGGGTTTATCTCCCAGCTGAGAAATCCCATAGCAGAATAAAGCATTACTTGCTCAAGTTCCTTCATTAGCTGATCAAAAATCAAAGATCTGGCTCTTAGAATTTAGAATGTGGAAGACTTAGATGTAACCACAGTCCTAGTTCACACATTTTTCTATAATTAGGTTACCTGCCCCCACAAAGAGATCCTTGCACAGTGAACAGCTGTAGAAAGATAAAAATGAGCAATGGAAACCACTCCCACACCTGGAGAATGGTATATCCCATTTTAAATTGTCTCTTACACAGTTCAGTACAGGAGCAGTGGATGAGAGTTAAGGGGGCAAGATTGGGATAAGGGAATGAGTTGCTGAGAATTTAAAGGAAAATATATGAGAATTTAAAGGAAAACAACTTGATTGAGAAGTTTGTTCTGCGGGGAACGTGCAAAGATAGGACCAGAGCAAGAAATGTGGAAGGTTGTTTAAGCAGATTGAAATAGCCAAACCAAGTCCTTCAGCCAGCATGAGCAGTCAGACAGAACAATCTGAGAAAATAGAAGATATTTTACAATTTCTCTCCTTTTGTGACTGCCTTGCTGATGTGATTTTGCATATTTACTGTCATGCCCAAGCACATGTGGAGTGCAGTCAGAGGCAGAGAGGAGGAGGGAGAGGCAGTAGGAAATCAAACAAAAGTCCTATGAAAAGAAAGTCTGGAGTAAAAATAGGATGAAAGCCCTGTTCTGTTATCACAGGGCCAGATGTGGCAAGACAATGTATCTAGAAATAGTGTGGGTCTCAGATGGTGTTTATGTGTCCATCTCTGTTTATGCTGGTGATATATTACCTTTATTACTGCATTCATGTGCCTCCAGTGTTCCCACAGTGCAGTCTCTGGGCTACAGTGCAAACCTGAGTTAATTACATTAATTTATCACACACACCTTTGGCTGCCTCAGCACCTCCTCTCTCCTGAATTATCTTAGCCTTCCAAACAACACCTGGTGTTAGAAAATTTTAAAGCTTTTAAGAGGGAGGAAACCAGTAGGGTTCTATAAAATCTGAATAAGGTATTACAAAATATACCCTGAAAATATGTTGGCTCCTTCCTTCTTCTCTAACAGCGCAAATCAAGAGTAACACCAGTGTAGCTCCACTACTGCTCTATAAGAGAACAACACCACAGGTCAGACCCAAGAACCACAGGGTGAAATTGCCTCCAGCACTAATAAATCTAAATATTTCTTGTAAAACTATTAACCCTAATTAGGGTCATTATAGCTCCTTAGCACTAGTGCCTCACTCACTAGCCCATGTTTTAAAAGCAGTCCAGTTTTTGTCACCACTGTTGGTGCTCAGAGGTTACTGAAGGACATCTCTGTTGATGAAGAACTCCCTTAATTTTTACAGCCTAAGTTAACCATCATTTTTTCTGTTCCCTACAATGATATGAAAAAGTGAGCTAATAAAACTCTCACATTAAAAATCCCACTCTAAGCAGATCAGCCCTTATCATTTGCAACATCTAAGGACAGACAACAAATAGCTTTTACTTTGGTGGAGTTTAGGCACAATTAACTAGAACGCTACACCAGGAAGGGCAGATAAAATCTGATATTTTCAAGAGTCCTCGCTGGCCCCCCACTACCTCTTCTGTGTGGCTGCTGATACTCACAGCATCCCCAAGGGGCAGGACAATTAAATAGGTTTTGCTATTAATTTCACATCTGCAGGACAGGGCACTGGCAGCAAGAAAACAGCTTCTTTTGGTTGGGGGTGCTCATCTGCTGTAGCTTTCCTTCCCCACCCATCAGGTGAATGAGATTTTTCAGTTGTCCCCCATCTCACACAGACACCAGCACACCTGCAGAATTGTGGCTTTCACCTTTGTACATCGCTGATTCTGGGGAAGGTCTCAGGTTGCTCAAAGCAATTCTGTGAATACGGCAGCATTGGATTGATACATCCACACACATAGACCCCAAAGAGATTGTTGGGTGCAAGGGGGAACAATTCATCTGTCTCTTTGAATGCAAAATTACCAACAGACTCTTAGGTTTGCTTTAAATGTTCAGGCCACCTTCTATATAGATACATCCTAAATTTCATTTTCCTCTGAATCAATATAAATTCCCAAGAATCCATAATTATGCCTGTAGCGTTCCCTCACTGGCCAACTTAATATTTTACACTCCAAAAATCAAATAATAAACTTCCTCAGATATCATTATCATTTTCCTCATTTTTCTCATGTAATATCTCTCCTTCATCCCTTTCTGAAAGTCTTTTTATCTTCTCTTAACAGTCATGAATGCAAACACAGAGAGAGGATGGTTCAGCTCTCTGTGCTCATGCCAGTTGAATTCATCCCACTTTTAAAGAAGTTTAATTCCACTTTTAAAGAAGTTTAATCCTACTTTTAAAGAAGTTGCTTCTACTGGTCTCTATCTGCTTCAAGGTTATGTGACAGAAATCCTGAGATCAGAACCAGACCCAGGAGCAGCTTACTCAGCAAAGCAAGTGAACTATTTTAATATAAATCAAATCTAACAGAGAGTGTGATTAGGTATCTAGTTTTAAATCACACAGCAGGAAAGCAGATTGAATAGTAAGAATTTCTGCATCTGAAATACACTGATAATTCAAAAGTCTTTGGGTTCTGATGACTGGGCATGTTTGTGTATAATTTACCTTAATCTGGCAGTCTCAGTATAAAATGAAATTAAAGAAGTCAGCCTATAAGAAACTAAGATCTTGTGATTTCCATCATCTTCAGGGGGAGATAGGGGCTCTTTAAGCTACAGGTGACAACTTGACAGCTCAGAGAGAAGCAGACACTTGGTTTAACATCAGTGCACAGGGGTCTGCCTCAGCTGATGCTCAGGGTCAACCACACAGCCTCACCCCGCCCAGGAGATTCCTCCTTGGGGACATTCAAAAAACAGGTGCTGTGGCCAGCTCGGCTGTCAGTGGGAAAATGCTCACCTGGAGAAGCAGACACAGCAGAACTGTCAGCCTTGGAGCCCTGCAAGAGACTGAGTCCTGCTTTGGGTACCTCATGGAAATACAGGTTCATGTGAACAGGAGGGTTGTTTCAGTGGTGGCAGTACAGGGTGGCTCTCAGTGCTAACTACAACAGATCTTTTAAAAACATAGACTTTTAGCATCTAAATATTTTAAATCTTGAATGGTAACTTTCAAAGCTGATCAGACTGAGCCAAGGTGTTGTTTGATGCCTGAAACACCTGGAAAATATGCCTGCACCTCTATTTGATCATCATATTCAAGATGTTTCTCCCCTCTTCTGACCCTGTTTAGTCATTAAGCAAGAGAAATGCCCTCAGTGATGCCATCACACCATCACACTGTGCTGCTGGATAAAACCTGGCCTCACAAATTCTAAGAAATCAATTTTGCACAGATGTATCCTGGCTCTTTGATATGCAGAATTCGTACATAGCAGAGGGGAACTCTGGCAATGAATTCCTATTGCTTAAGATCTGATCTCGATGCACAAATCGAAGCCTTGAGATTAGAAAAGCGCATTTGCTTCTGGGAAATACTCTACATGCATGAACCTGTTCAGAAGACAGCCTTCCCTAGCACAGGATTGTGATCTCTATCTGCAGCCCTTTGTTCAGAAGCAGAAAAAAGAGGAAAGAGTGGAGAGATCTGGGTAGGAGGCATCAAACTTACTCATACCGCTCCAAAGATTTCATAACTTGCTCCCACTCCTGCACAGGCAGGAGACCCACAGAAGCAATTTTCCAAATAAACCCTCAGAAATTATTTCTTCATCTAACTAAAATCTCTTATGAGACATGAAACCCAAGAATAGCAGATGACAGGGCATTACTGTCCACATGTTTTAATGTATAAGCAGAAGTGGAACAAAGATTGTTCAAGTGAAGATTTCCAAATACAGAGACATGCCCAGGTACTACCAGATGATTCCTAAAGGTTGATTTAATCAGGGCTGACACTCTTTCAAGGACTCAGTCAACCTTTCTTAAGTGATACAAAATAAATGGAGGCAAAACTCTCACATTAATCTGAAGCTGAACTCATAGGCTTTATGAAAACTGACATCTGCATAAGAGAAAATTACACATGGGTGATCAAAGTTTCTCTCTGACATGATCTATTTCACATCTATAGATTTGAGGATTTTATGTTTGCCAGCAGACACTCATACATACTGGGCACACTCCTCAAGGCCCATCCTGGAAACATGCTCTGCAGGCTCCAGGCCTGAACCTCCTGCTGTTGCATGGACTGGGGAGCAGGATTTGGTGAGGGAAGTGCTCACATTTGCTTCATGACTGTATCCCTCAAAGTGTGCATGCAGATCAGAGCCACTCTGATGGTTACACAAGGGCTCAAGTGCATCATTCCCCAGCAGTTCACCTCCTCCAGGGTGACAGAACAGCAACAAACTCAAACTGCAGAGTTTGTTGCCTGCAGAGGTTTATATTCACAAAACAGTGGCCAACTATTCTGAACTGATGAGAGCCTCCCAGTGCCAATGAAGATATTTAAGCAACCAAACCCCTGCAGCCAGGAGTTACAGCTGTTTTCTTTTCCCTGGGGACAATTAACTCCCATTAGCTGAGCAGGATCTCAGGGAACAGGCAAGTTGAAAGGGAAGTTAGGAAAGGTTGTCCTGTGATGATGGGATTGATCTGTCTCTTGGGGCTTAATGTCCCAGCAGCAATGCACAGAGCTCATCCCAAATTCCCTGAGTGCCAGAGAGACACAGAAAGGAAAACACCTGTATCTACCCAGATCCTCCTGAGCAGACACCAAAAGTCCTTCCAGCATCTTGACCTTATATTCTGAACAGCCTCAGGAAACACATCTGAGTATCTAAGAAATCTCCCAATATCCGGCCATCCACAGGCACAAGACAGAAGCATCCTGATGAAACACACTCAAACTTCTCTTTCCAAAGTGTGCACAAGCACAGATGTTTTGACAAACATGTGCTGCAAGTGGCAAAGTTGTTTCATCTGCCTTCAGGATCACTGGATCCAGAATTACTTCCATATTATTTTCTCAGACCAAGACCTTAAGGGAGAAATGGAAGGGAAGAAGCGAGGGGAGCGTAACAATCTCCCTGTTAAATCCACCTCACGTGTGAGCACATAAAGCCAGAGGAGTTTGCTGCCTCATGCTGTGAGTGCATGTCTCAGCTTTTGGCAGTGGAACAAAACCCTGGGAGCAGTCTGGAGGCATTCATATGTTTTGCTGCTTGCTTTGGCTACTGTCGAAGCAGCCTAAGCCCTGTGTGCTCTTTGCAGGAATACGTTTGCACGGCATTTTTCTGAAAAAGTTCACAATGAAAATACCTGCTGTATAGACTTCTACACCCCCCCCTTAAAAAAAAAAGGTATAAAAAAGCTGGTTTTCACATTTTTCAAATAACAACAGCAGCCTTATCCATAAGAAAAATCAAAACAACTGGTTAAAATGGGTTTCTTTTAGACTACCCTCATTTTTTATTCATCACAACACATATTCTCTCCTCTGTGAGATCTTACTAGGATATAAAATATATTCAGACTTTGCTGCCTAAGGAAGGTCTGAAAGCCTTCAGAGCCCTTCTAAGGCCCTGTATTTGACACAGGAGGAAGGCAGCACACCTGAACCAGCAGGAAGGGGACAGTTCTTTCAGAAGTTACAAGGCAGCAGCAGATGGCTGTGAGGCATCAACCCAACACTCACTCTGCCTCTGAAGCTAATTTAGCAGCCTGCAATGGCTTCTCTGCTGCCTTGGCTGGCAGGCCCTGGTGTATTTTGAAGCTGTACTTTGACTTTTAGTGCAGCACAGAAAACATTTTGTTCCAGTTCTCCAAAGTGCCTGGATTGGAAGTGGAGCTGTGATCAGCTGCTTAACTGCCCCCAATGCACGACACTGCAACTGCAGGCTTTGCCTTGGCAATTCAGGGTTAGGAATGGTCACCAGTTATCTGCGTTAGATCCCCTCTGGAATGAGAGCTGAGGACAGTGAGAGCACCCGGGAGAGGGAGGACTTTGATCATTAACCAAATTACAGCCTGGACCGTGAGCCAGTGGCTCTGATGAGCTGCCCCAAGAGCGGAGAGGAAAGGAGGCAAATCAAGAGCACATCACTTTGGAGATTTCCATCATCACTAAGATCACTTTACACCTGAAGTGACAGGAATTAAATTATCCTGCTGCTATTTCCCCAGTAGATGAGAAAGAGTTGTTAAAACATCCCCACGAGTCCAAACCCAGTTTCTCTCAGTCTTATTCACTGTTGCAACTCTACAAGTTTGCTCCAGCTTCCACTGGCTCAAACTTTCTCCTTCTGCTGTAAGAAGATGTGATGTATGGTGTAAAGGGCAAAGGAGCTGAATTTGATTGTTCTGGGTCTTTGCTCATGATCTGATTGAAATATGAGGCATTATCTACTTTTCCTTCTCATCAGAGGAGCCTCAAACCACTAGCTCTGAAATGAACCCCTTTGAGGCTCTCTGATAATGCACTTCAGCAAGTATTTCACAATCAAAATGAGTCTTGGTATTTCTGAAAGAGGCCAGAATCATGCCAGCACATCTGCTTAGGCTGGATGACTGACTCATTTGGACAAGTCCTGCTGCCTCTGTTTCCCTTTCCTAATAAAATAAGGATAAAAATTAAACCCTCAGTAGACCAAAGTTCTCATTCCAGTTCCAAATATTTTTTCCTCCATTTTTTTTAAATGGCCTTCAAGAAAGGAGAATGTGGTTTTTTTTCACTGCTGTCATTCTCATCTGTTGTTCATCACAAAACAGATTGAGGAATTTTATTGATACTGATATATGTCTGATATTCACATGTCAAAAACCAAGGCAGAAGAGCATTTTGGAATGTGAAAAATACAGGAAATATAAGAAGGGAATGGAATGGAATGGAATGGAATGGAATGGAATGGAATGGAATGGAATGGAATGGAATGGAATGGAATGGAATGGGGAAAATTCTACATGAAATACAGTTTATTAAGAAAAATGCTGAGAGAACTCATCCTAAGCTTGAGATAACAATATGTGTTAAATAAAATAAAGTGGCCTGTGCAAGTGGAATAAAATGAGGAACACTCTAGGATCTTTCCTAAGGTATCAACTATTTAGGGAAAGGACTGGAAGAGATCACTCAATGAAACAGGTAGGAGAATATATTAAAGACTTGTAATAAAGTTTTAATTTAATTAGATCATGGCCTGATGATGGGCACTGGCCCTTCATCTAGATGGTGCCTTGGTTTTAACTCTCTCTGGAAGGCAGAGAGTAGGGAAAATGGGTTGGGTAGGTTGTCTTTAAGGCATAGAGCAGAAGGAGCCATGTCATCTGTAAAAAAAATCAAAAGTGCAACAACCACTAGACTGTCTTTATTTCCCCAAATCTCTCGAAGCTGTGGTGTGTTTTACACATTAACCTCTCCATCCCATGGGCAGCACAGGGCCAGATGATGCTGAGGTGATAGGTCACTGAGGCAATAAAGCTATGCCTTATTAATGTCTGTGCTCCTAAAAATGCACCCCCAAATTCCTTCCAGATATTCAACCGCGTGATGGAAGTTTTATTTGTGGGTTAAACCATAGAGCAAACTGCAGCCCTCCTGCCCTCTTAAATCATGCAGCCTCCTTGGAATGACTAAAATTCCCTCTGAGTTGCATTACCCAGAGTTTGTAAATGTCTGGAAGGCATAAACCACTAATGCATGTAATTTTTCTTTTCTCTCCTGCCATCTCTCCAGCTTTCCCACACAGATCTCTGCTTTTTCCCAACCACTTCAAGAACAAGGTATATTTCTGTCTCAAACCCCATGCACTATCTCTCCTGATCCAGGGAGTCAGATTTCACTGAGATTCAAAACATACTTCCTTGCTGAACAAATTGGACATTCCTTTTTCCCCTGCAAGGGGCTGGCTGCTCCCAAACCAGGTGTGACTTGGAGTGGGCACCCCCAGGGTTCCCTCCAGGGAGGATTGGAAAGCCTTGAAGAGAAGTTTTTGATTGACTACAGCCAAGAGCAAATACCTCAATGCACGTGCAGTGCACAGCACTGGATCCCTTGCCCTGTTTCTTTGGATCCTGTCCTTGGATGAGGTGTTCCCATGCAAAGCTCTGCCTCTTCCCACAGCTCTCTGCAGCCTTCCCTCTGCCCAGCACTGAAGGTTTCCTCCTGCAGAGGACACGTGTTAAGCCACAACAAACCTGTTTAGCAGTTCTATTCTGCTCCCCATCATTTCTGCCAGGTTCACTTTGCATAACGTCTAGCACTGGTTCCCAAGGATATTTTTCACATACAAGGAGCTTCTATTCCTTCTGAATATTCTCAAGTTATTAGCATATTCAGAAGGCACTTATTTCTGTACTTTTCTTTCAAAGTAAGGCACTCAAAATCCTCAAACACCAAAGCCAAGGTGATCTGGGCCACTTCACCTTTAATTTTGTGTCTCTCCAGCTCACTAAGATGACATGCTCTGTATCAAAAATGCCTGCCTTGGGTTTGAGCACTTGGATTAATTTTTATGCATAAGCTTTACCTGGATCTCTCTCAAAAATAATTTTACTGTCATCCTGTGGAGGAGCTTAGCATGAGCTCAGGGATTGCTTCTCATCCTTTCTTAATGCAAACTCTGATACATCTCAGACCTGTGTGCACCCAAGGCCTTCTCTCTTAGACACCAAATCCTAAAGACACACCACAACACTGCTCCATGCAAGAGTTATTCACAACCACCACACTAAAATCACTCTCACCTTTGGACAGCACAGATAAGAATTCTGGCATAAAATACCTCTGTTAAAAAGCCATGGGAGAAAAAATGTCCCTCTCCTCTCAGTTTTATGCTCAGAGTGATGGCAATAATAAAGTAACAATGTGTTTTATAAATCTGTGTGACACCATAGCTCTCTCAGCTACTTATCCTTGAAATTTAAAACTCCACTTTATACTCTGTTCCAGGCTTAACCTCCAGAAACCTTTTTAACAAGAAATGGACTTTTCTTGATTTCTTGTGTTGTTTACACCTTTGCACAGTGATGACTATTAAGTTGGCAACATCTCCAAGAGTCAAAAACAGACTAATCACTTAACATACACAGACAGGCTGAATTTAGGTAAGAGTATGGAAATCAACTTGCTTTTCAAAACTCACATTGACAAGTCAAAACTTCTTCCATTAATGAAACTAATTCAGAAATGTTAAATCAACAAGGAGGTCCAGACAGCTTCTGGTTGAGACAAAAATATACAATTTCGGCAGTAATTTCCAAAAAAGACAAAGATGATACTAAAGGTGGGGGAGGGAGGAAAGTAAATGAAATGCAAGATTTCTGATGCTGAAGTAGTTTGATGTAAATGTAGCTTGGTGAATCTTGCAGGAGGTTGTGTTCAGCACGTGTTCCTTTGCTCCTGAACGCTTTTTCCCCATCTTCTCAAGGTCAGTGATTTGTAACCACATGTTACAGTGTTGGCTATGAACCTCAAAACCCCATCTTTAAGAATTTGGTTCTTGTTTACCTCAAAGGCAGGAACTATGCACAGCACTGCAGCTCCTGCCTTGGATCTCACATGTCTCCACTGCCAGATGACAAATTCCTGTGCGCCAATGAGCACACACAGGTGTCTCTTGTCATATCTGGGAGTCCTGTAGTGGATAAATAAACACTGAAGTGGCACAACTGGTTCTGCATGAAATCAGTGAATAGGCCTGATTTGGTGTATGCTAACAAATCTCTGTTCCATTTATTTCCTCCTCCTTCCTTCTGTTAAGAGGATTCCTCTCTCCTTGAGCTCTTTTTTTTTTTTTTCATTATTATCCTTACTTTTTAAACAAGTACTTCTCAACCCTGTGTATTTCTGTGCACTTCTGATCACTGCAACTATTAATTCTGGGGTGGCTGGAGATACCAGGCATTCCAAATGAGCTTTTCCCTGTACCAGGCAGTCAAACCCTGCCCGATTTCCCAGCTGTGCTCAGCTGGATGGAGCAAACTCCGGTGGGTTTGGCAGGTCAGCTGCTCCCACCACCCACACCTGCACACCCCTATCGGTGCCTTATTCCCTGAGCAACCCTTCCTTCTCCCCCCTCCTCCCACCCACGGCGGCAGCTGGGCCAGGAGGGGAATTTGCAGTTCAGCAGTTCAAAGGGAAGCTCATCCCGCTCTGAAATCTGTGTCAGGGGCACGGCTGCCCTGTTCCGACTTGCCTGGAGTGAGCAGGATGCTCCAGCTCTCAGCTGCCATGTGAGCTCACATGTGGAATCCTCCTGCTGTCAGTGCCTGGCATTCCAGGGCTTTAGCTGGCTCTCCAGCCTGCAGATGAGGAGAATTCTCTGCTCACATCTGAAGGAACTTGGTGCTGCCAGGCAGCTGGGAGCCAAGACATCAAAAAATCCACCCTCTCAGCTTTTCCAAAGCAACACAATAATACCACACAGGCTCCATGGCTACATAAAGCTCCAGTGAATGTGGTATAAGAAACAAAATAAAAGCAAAGGCCTTCAGCTTTAAAAGCACCTCAAACAATGCAAGGACTTATTTTTCCTGTTTTATTATTTTTATGACTGTTTTTATTCTCCTTACAAAATGCTCAGCATTCAAGCAGTATTAAAAGCACCTGAACATTAAACATTCAAAAGGACACAGCCAACACTCAAAACGTTTTTCCTTCCCTTTTATCTACACCTATGAAAAAAAAAAAAAAAAAAGCAGAATGAAAACACAAGTCAATATTCCTGGAAAACTAAAAAAAAAAAAAAAAAAAAAAAAAAAAAAAAAAAAAAAAAAAAAAAAAAAAAAAAAGGGAAAAGAAGGAGAAGGAAGATTTTAAGATTTTCTGCCTCTAGACTCCCAGCTGCCTTTCCACACAGCTACAAAAATGTACTCCCTGAAGTCCTGCTGACAGTCTTTGTTGATTATGGTGCACAGGGATTACCTGACCTGATAAGGCTGGGTTTCTTCCCCTCCTAGTGGGACAATACTCCTTTCCAGATGCAAACAGAGTTTTTCAAAAGAAGCACAGCAAAGGCAGTAAAAAATTTGAATGCTATATTCCATTACAGAACATGGAAAATAAAGAGGATATATAAGTGGAAAGTCATTCTTTCCTTCTATTTCCTTGCAAATCATCTCTATCTGTTGCCAACTCAGCATTTCAGCTGGCAAGTAGGCAAAAACCTGCCCAAGAAAATGTGATGCCCTGGACCCAAAGTCACTTGGGCCATTCTCCCCAGGAGGTTCAGGCATTAATCTAAGGTCAGACACTCCTGTGTGAAACAAATACAGGAAAGTTGGTGTCTTGCCTACTTACATGTCACTAACCATGGTTTAGAAATAAATATCATAAAAACTAAGGGAAGGTGCTAATTCAACCGTATTGTTAAATGTGATGGTGCTTGTTTAGTGCTCAGCATTGGCTGATCCATTGCTGCTGCCTCCAAAGGACACTCTCCCTCCATCTTTACAAGCCCATGGGATAAACAGAGGCCCAGGGATGGTGAAAACCAGAATCGAGCTTGTGTTTATTATGTCCTCATTTTACTCCCTGCCTTATCTGTAATTAATATCTGTAAAATGTTTTGAACTTTCTTTTTCTCTTATCTCAGCCATGGCACAGCCCCTGGATGTGATGAGTTGAAGTAACCTCCTGGAGGGATTTGGGCTGGCAAAAGGGAGGAATCTCTACCTGCTTATCGTTTTTGTTTGGCAGGATTAAAAATGATGGTAGCCAAGCACTGCTTGCAATGTTTAATATTAATGTGGTTTATTTTGGTCAGCAGGGTGAGTGTATTCAGCTGTGGTTCAGATCAAGCTGTGATTTTCCAAAGTGACTGACCAAGTTTCTCTCAGCAGTTTGCTTCTGCAATGATAAGTACATGCCTGTGTAACCCAAGAAGCTTCAGGGAGGTATGAGGAAGGGTTTGTGAACCAAACCAATCTGAGGCAGTGCTGCTCTTGGCAGTGTCAAAATATGACCCTTGTGGCTGTTTTGATTCCTTGGTATGTCCACAAATTCCCTTCTGTGGGGACCATAAAGCACAAACCAACATTTTAATTTGTGACAAACAGTCACACGAAGTAATTTACGGTGAAAAGATCCAAAGTAACTCAGCACCAGCCCTATTCTGACTTTTTTTATTTTATTTCGACTATCTGTAATTACAGGCATGAAATCCAGGTATTAAGTGGGTTATATTTTCTGCTAAGAAAATTATGTCTATAATTACAGGCACATGTTCAGCTGAGATACTGTGGTATCCAGTGCTTCCACAAAGATGATAATTGTCAACCTTTGCACTGTAATTAAGTCTAAATGGGAATCCTAATCATTTTCCAAATGAGCAAACAGTAAGCCTATCTTGATTGGCTCTGTTGTGGCAATGAATGAAACTGATTTACTCTATGAGTTAATTAAGTTTTATGAAATCCCATGCCCCCCTCTCCTCAAAACCCACATTGTCAGCAAATATTTGAGCTAATTAGTTCTGTATTGTTTTAGTGCTGTGTGATAGTATTACCTGCATTATCCCATTAGGGACCTTGGTTTTCTGCAACCTTGATTTCAAATTTTCTCCCTTGGAGCAACTCTTCTGCCTTTGATTCACCTGTTCCTTGGGTTCACAGCCTTCTTTTGCCTTTGAGGCTCATGATTTCAGCAGGGCTCACAAACAAAAGAGGATGCTGTGCTCTTTGGTGCTCAGCTTTCCCAACAAATGTTCTTTATGCCTCTAACCATGACCTAACAGGCTCAGTGTAAGTGATCACATCTCACAGGCTCTCTGAGCACTCCATTCATGTGGGACACCTTCCCCTATCAAATGCCAGTGCAGGCAGCCCAGCAGGACTCTGCTTAGCAGGGGCCACACGGGGAGGGAGTGTGGGTGGCTGGAGGCAGTGCATCATCCCAGATAGGATGTTATGCCATGAGCCAGCCAGAACCAATGGAACCTGCCCTTGCCCTCTGCTCCCACATTAAACACAACATAATTGTGTTGGAAGTGTTCAAAACCTGTGTGGATGTGGCACTTGGGGATATGGTTTGGTGGTGCTGGGCTAACAGCAGGACTTGATGTTCTCATCCAACCATAAAGATTCTATCATTCCATATCATTACCTCAGCTGCAGTTAAAGAGGCCATTTGAAGTCTCAGGTTGATCTGTTCCATGCCTATTAGCATGTAACTGCAGAAGAGTCTAGAAACTCTTCCACATCACATCCTCAATCTCCCAAGAAAGCCACAGGCAGATAGAGATGAGTTCAGGTAGAGGTTGGTAGGAGCTGCCACAGCTGGGGGTGGAGAACAAGGATAATTTTGGATTCCCTCATCAGCCAATACTGCACTGAGGCAGTACAAATACACTGATTTACTGTCTGTGAGGACCGGGGGTTTTTTTCCACTATCTCTGCTCCCTTTGCTTTCTCCTCCCAGTTTTCCTGGAAGAACATATTTATTCTTCCTTTCATGAAGGACTTGAACTGCAGAATAAATGCAGAGTAAAATGTTTCCAATGCACTTGCTCAAATATAAAGATTTGTGCAATTTAGTGGAAAAAATCACAGAGCTGAAAAAATATATGTGCTTCCTGTGGCAAGAGCACCTGAAAGGCAATGAAATTCCATTACCTGAAACAAGCCCATAAACAGCATTACATAGCAGCCACTTGTCAGTGCTGGATGCTGTTTGTGGGAAGCCACTAATTGCAGCTTTCATAAAACGGTTTGACTCCCTTCCAGGCTGATGCACAGAGCATTCCAAGTGGGTGATTTAGGAGCTGCAGAAAGCCAAATGCCCCAGCCACAGGGGAAAGCTGCCACTTTCAGGAGAGCTCCCCAGCTGAGCAAAGTGTTGGCCACTTCCTGCCAACTGCCCTCCATCCCCTCAGTGTCTCCTCCTCCAGCAGGGCCACCCTAAAAATCAGGGATCTGTGGGAGCAGATGGTAGCAGCACTGTGAGCCCAGCCTGTGCATCCAGCACATTCCTGGGATTTAATATTATGGGAGAACCAGGCAGAAAGACTAAGATTGTCATCCATTTGCCTAAACAGAGACAATTAATGTCCCTTTAGGATGTGAATCTCAAGAGTTTGTGGTCCTAGCACAGAGAATACCAGGCCTACTGAGACATCCTCCTTCCTGGAAAGACAGCTGGAGGTCAGGAGGGGCATGGTGAGCATCCCAGGAAGTTTGGGATGGTTGGGCAACACTCATGGCACAAATTACTTTCCCATGGCCATACAATGAGCCCACAGCAGAAGTTGCTTTTCCAGTACAATGCTTTAGCAAAAGACCTTTCTTCCTAATTACCTTTCTTCTTCTGTAGCCTGGGCTCCCTCTGAGAACAAATACAGGAAATGAAATTCAAGTCAAGGGCATTATCTTCATTCTGAATCCAAAACACACAGGCCTCACCTCTGACCCCAGGATTGCTTCATACCTTGCCCCCTGAATCTACAGGGATGACACAATAGGACATGCATGATTGGCAGGTGGGAAAGCTGCCATGCAGCACTGTGATTCATCCATCCCTTCAGAGCACACACAGAAGACAATCTGCTGATGTTTGGATAGTTTGCACGTTCTTATCTCAGTGGAACTTGTTCACACAAGCAAGGTTTGATTATTATGTTATCTTAAGCCTTGCCCTATACTTGTCCTGGTAGCTGAAAACAAGTTATTTTAGCCAAAGGCTCCAAAATTCTCGCCCTTTTTTAAAAAATAAAAATAAACTGATCAGTGAATTAAAAAAAAAAAAAAAAAAAAAAAAAAAAAAAAAAGGGGCAGAATAAAAAGGAAGAGAAAAAAACAGAACAGTATTTTCAGTGGCTCATGAGCTGGAAAAACAACATTTTTTAATGAGGGGAAAAAAAAGATTAAGGCCACTCAGCAGCTGAAAAAGCAAGCACTTATTAAACCAAAATATTTAATGTTCACAGCCGTTCAATGGTTGGAAAAGCATGTTCTAATGACCATGTTTAATAATGTTTAGAGCCACCCAGGGCCTTGAAAAGCAACTTCTTACCTAACTTTACAGAGCTGCTGATCCTAATAAATAACATGCATGCTGAACCCCTGCTTAGTGAATCAGATTCCCTGGCTCTTCTGCGGAGAAAAGGGTTAAAAACCTGAAACAGAAGATGCCCCTCTACTTTAGGGTACCTGGTAGAGAGAGGAGGGGAAGGAAGAAAGTGCTGCAGAAAGAAGCTGAGATTTTTGCTATGCTTCCATTGGGGAATATGCAGGATCCAGGGGGTCACCACGTTGTCTCCATGCGAGAAATTGTAGAATAAATATAGATTTTCTACTGCCAGGTTTGTGGTAGTGCAGACACCCCGTGTTTTCACAAACTGGGAGCACTGGGAATTGCAACTGGGCAAAAGAGGACAGGGACAGATTTTTATCCGTGTTTCCAAGCAACCTATAACATAAAATTCTTCTTCAGTTTGATAATCTAATGGCTTGTCCTGAGGCAGAGTCACAGATTCATTCAAATTTCATCATACTGGCACAGAGGATATTTGCTGGGGAATGGTCCTGGTTTATCTGTTTCTTACTCAGAAACTGCCTCTACTTATTGAAAATGATCTTAATTCTGCTGCTCTGAAAAAATACTCAGGGTTTGGTCTTAGGAGAGCTAAGGTGTTGTGAACCTCTGAGGCTTTCAGCAGCATGACTGCCTTGCATTTGAAACAGTGCTGCAATTTGTTGTCAATATTTCACACTCCTCTAATTTTCATTTGTGAAAAATGAATGCCCAGAGCCACCTCACCTTGTTGATGGGGATGCAGGGAGTCATTCTCATCCCTCTGGGCATCTGGAGCCTTTCCAGCAGCTCAGCGTGGTACCTGCAGAGCAATTTGTCTTTGCAGAAACATTTTGCCATTTAAAGCCACTAAGTGGCAGGGAAAAGCAAGTCCTGAAATACACGTTGTGCTTAGCGCTGGTTCACGCTGAGGGCCTTAAATACAAAGCAGAAACCCCTCCCAGAGACACCAGGCTGCTGCTGCTGCTCAGAGCACCCTTTCCAGCAGCAGAAAGAGGAGAATTCAATGTATGTTAATCAAGGTATCGATAGGAGGGAGATCTATCAACAGACAGAAAGAGGACCGGTCTGCTGGCACAGTGCCAGGCATCTGGCCAGGGCTCTGTGCAAACCAGGGCACAGCAGAGGGTCCCAGCACAGCACCAGGGGGACAATCAGCTGCAGGGTCGCAGATCATGCTTGCAGGAGCCTGGGGTGCCCACCCCACCTCAACGACCAGCCCTGAGCTCAGCCTGTAATTGAAATGATGACAAGAATTGCTCTGCATATCTGACTTCAGCTGCCTCAAAGGAACTGGCATTTCTCGGGCAAAGCTGGAAGCTTCAGCTGTTTAATTTCAGCTGGCACTCATTTGCAGTGTCCCAGCTCGTGGCAGTGACCTCCAGCTGAAGGAAGGTTTCCATTAAGGGCACACTAACCTGAAAGCTTGCAGTGGCACAGCCTCACCCTCCAGCTCCAGTGACACAGGCTTTTATTCAGAGAGAAAACACCCTGGTTTGTTTTCCCATGCTGAAATGCTGGCTTTGTGTTCCCAGCTAAAAGGCACGTGCAGCTTTGGGGAAAAACCATTTCTGTGAAGAGACAGCAAGAACAGTGAATGCAGTCAGTAATGGGGGCACCCCCACAGCAGGATTTGGGGCTCCAGGGGTTGGAGAAGAGGATCACAATAAACCAGCAACTGTGAAGCTTTTAGGGTGCAGCACACTGGGTGATCACAGCTGGGTGTCACAGATCTGCCACAGAGCCTAAGATATTCACCACAAGAGATCATTTACAAGACTTGTATCTACATCACCCTGTCCTACCTGGCCCACAGGAGCCCTTTACAGCCCCCTCAGCCCAAGGGGAACACTTTTCCCATGAACAAAGAGTTTGACACAAAATTAGCTGGGTCTCACTGATGCCAGGATATCACACAAAGGCATTTTACTGCTCCACAGCTGCAGACAACAGAAACCCACAAAAATAGGTTTCAGGTCCCTCTGTTCCTTCCAGAGCAGGGATGCAGGATCCCACCAGGCCCACCTCCACATCCACCATCTCACATGCCAAGGGGTGACATGTAAGGAAAGAATGGGGTCTTTGCCCTCTCCTTAGTGTCAGGCCCAAAATGTTGATATTTTCCTAAAAGATCCTGAAAGCTTTCCATACTGGCATTACTTAATGCAGAACTTTTTTTTTTTTTCTGAATACCATGCAATGAAGAAATTTGCCTTTCCTCCTTCCTCTTCCCCCTATAAAATATTATTAATTGGAGCTGAAATGGAAGTTAGACTGATGCTAAAACACCAGGCAGAGAGGGCTGCAAAAGGTACATGTGGGGAAGCCCAAAAGAAGGATTCTGGGGGGGAAAAAAAGAAAAACCAACACAAAGGATTGGAGGTAGCAGCTCAACAGGACACATCTGTTGCTGCTCCCAGCAACATTCGAGCATCCTGTAAGAAATTTGTGGTCACTTCTCATGGGATTTTTTTCCCATTTTCTGCAAACATCCTGACAAAATCCTACAGCTTAGCGTCCCCAGCAGCTCCCACCACCTGCTCTCTCCAGCCTCCAGCCCTGGGCTTGTCCAAGCTCTCACAGATACTGTGCAGATGAGAACAGGCTACAGGAATCCTGGGGAGGAAGCACATGTCTGTCTGTACATCTAAATGAAAAATGCCCCGGATCCAGTTTCCTCCTGTTAAGATGGTATGAAACACTCGTGCTGCTCTCTCCTGAGGAGCTGCAGGGATCCACCTTAAGCCCCATGACAGTTTTGACAACAGCTGCACCAAGATTAATGTCCTAACTACATTAGTATCCTTAGTGGTACTAAGTGGTTTTTCATATATTAGCTCTTCCACAGTGGTACTACAGGATATTTACCCACTGGGAATGCTCCACTTTAAACAATAAAAGGACATGGGGCTGTTTTCTCCCATGCCAAATTTTCACTCACGAGTCTCAATGAATTTATTGGGATTCATCACGATTTAAAGTGATGCAAATAAAGCAAAAGAAAAAATAAAACTCCAGATATGGGGAGTAAGGATGCTCAAAGTCAGGAAGGAATGCTCTGCTGTAAAAGGATGCCACAGCACCCTCCAAATTTCTCCTGCTCCAGGAAATTTTATCCGGTGAGAGGAGATGAGTAAACTGTATGGAGCAAGCTGAAAATCTCATGTCAAGAGAAGGCAAACACAGTAAACTGAACTGGCACAGCTCAGGGCAATGGAAGGAAATGGAGGATAGATGGGGCTGTAGGTGTGAAAGCTGCACTTGTGTTGAGCTCCAGTGGTAATTAATAAAGGGAATGGGGGCTGGCTGTGGTGGGAGATGAACAGAAACAAGTAGGATCCATGTTGTCCCAAGGAACAAGATAATAGCCTTAGAATCTGCAAGTGTCATTACAGTGCAACAGAGGTTCACCAGAACACAAGGAGTTAAATCTTCCTTTCAATTGACAAGACTTTTTTTTTTTTTTTTCTTCTCTCTGAGAAATAACCTGGTTAGACTCCTTGGAACAGCTGTTTTCTACCATCCTTGTCATCTATTTTTCAAATTACCCAGATATTAAGTGATTATTTCTTATGATTTCAGCTCGAGAGCATCTGGATTTCTTGAAAACTCCCATCACTTCAGGTTTCCCTTCCACTCCTTTGCATCCTGTCTTCCTCTCTTTGGCCTCAAAATTAATTTTTCCCCTAACATGCTGATATTCTTGAACTCACAGGTCTGGCAGGGTCTCAGTTCCAGGACTACAGGCATGCACACAGACAAAAGGGTGTTAATGATTTGTCATGAATACTGACTATTTCAAAATCATGTCCTTCTAGTTGTAGCTCCAGGGGAAAGGACCATCTAAGTCAATTGTAAAATTCCTGTTGTTGTACAATCATTCCTCAAAAGTCTTTAAGAGACACAAACCATGCAACCAGTGCTCAGCCCTGTGCTAAAATGAGGAAATTGCTCTCCTTCCCCTTCCATCTGCTGGATCTCTGTCCTAAGGGCCAAATCCATGGCTTTGCAAACAAACCTGAGGCATATTCCAAAGCTGAGTTGCTGTCTAAGATGCAGAGCACAGGCCTGAAGAGCTCAGTGCTGGAACATTTACCAGTAAGTGTGTGACCTGAAATTTAACATCAAACAGCAGGATGGGGAGCAACAGCGAGGCTGTAAAGGATCAAATGATGGTTCACATTAAAGAAATGAAACATCATCTCCCAGTTCACAGTGTGATGAACTTTCAGGTTTGTGGCAACATGGCATCTTGAGATGCTAAGTGCAGCAAATATTTTTTGCTAGTTTTGTGACAAGATATTGCATCTTCAGTTTGCCACCTGCTGCCCATGTTACTCCACGTGCATCCTAAATCAGGTGTCCCTCACTACAACTGAGCATTTCCTGTCTCCCCAAATCACCAGACACCTCTGGTCCCCCTGCAGGAAGCTAAACAGACTCATCAGGGGTCTGTACCACATTCTCCTCTTCAGCACAGAGATAAGAAAGGACTTGGGATTTCCCAGTTGTTTTCCTATTCCTTGATGGAATATACCAGGGATTCGAAATTAGTTTTATTTGTCTGCCTTCAGGTAATTTGTGGTGATTGCTTGCTCTCTGTAGAGGTTCCAGCTGTCAGCCCTGGGATGCAGCAGCCTGGCACCCAGAGCAGCACACAGAGGTACTTGCAGTCCCTCCAGCTGTCACATCTCACCCTCATCGTGTCACCAAGGCTTAGCAGGGCCTTATCTGGCGAGCCAGTCCTTCTCCCAGTGAGCAAACAGGGTGGCTTGTGTGGCCTGGGTTGTCACCTGCCACAGGAGGAGCAGGGGGGTCTGTGATCCCCCCACACAACAGCCCCAGTGCTGGGTCCTGCTGCACACCTGGGGCAGAGCTGAGCTGCAGAGAGCCAGGCAGTTCTGAATCTGCCTCTCTGAGCACAACTGAGTGCTCAGAGTGTGGCTGTGTGAGTGATGTGCAGGCCTGGCAGTGCTGCTGTCTCACTCATGCTCACACAAAAGTCCTCACTAGAATCAGAATCATTAGAGCTGATAGGATCACTGGGTCCAGCCATGCCCAGCACTGCCATGTCCACCACTAAAACACATCCCTAAAACACCACATCTACACATTTTTAAATGCTTCCAGGGATGCTGACTGCACCACTTCCCTGGGCAGCCTGCTTCAATGATTGACCACTCTTTCAGTGGAAAAATATTTCCTAACATCCAACAGAAACCTCCATTGGGAGAACTTGAGATCATTTCCTCTTGTCCTGTCACTTGTTATCTGGTAGAAGAGTCTGACCCCACCTGGCCACACCCTCCTGTCAGGTAGTCACAGGGAGTGAGAAGGTCCCCCATGAGCCTCCTTTTCTCCAGGCTGAGTCCCCCAGCCCCCTCATCACACTCGTGCTCAAGATCCTTCCCCAGCCCCACTGTCCTCCTCTGGACACTCAATCACCTTCTTGTAGTGAGGTACCCAAAACTGACACAGGGTTTGAGGTTTGGACACTACACCCTCACCACACTGTGGCCTGTGGAGTGGCCCATCAGTGACAGACAATCTGGGCAAAAAGCTGCACCAAGGCATCCACACACCTTTCAGGGTCAAAGGTGGGGATCTCTGTGTGGCAGGTGGACTGGCTCCCTCGAAATGAGGTTTAGCACCTGTAGCAGCTCAGTGCAGACTGCCCTTAAGGGCTCTGCCCTGGGGCAGCACTCAGAGGGTGGCCTTGGGCCCAGGATCACCACGGGCTATTGACTCATGAGCAACTAAAATGAAATATCCAGCAAGGAGCATAGACTGGAGAAGGACCTTGAGAAGCATCTATTAACCCAATTGATGTAGACTGGACCCTGCTGGACTCAGGAAATAAACTCAGGACTGAAGTTTTGCTGCTTTCCACATCTATCTGACACCATTGCTGCTGAATTGGCACCACTGAGGCCAGTGAATGATGGGTTGGAATTTTGTCCCACCTGGATTTTGAACACTCAGCAGCTCCCAGGCACCAATACCCTTCCTCATAATCACATCCATCATGATTGGCATTGATGGATTAGCCAAGGACTGACTGGACATGAACTAATGAGCAGCACTGGGGTGAGGCAGACGTGTGCTAAAAGGGCAGCATAATGGGAGCTTTCATTCCACAGGATGCATCTGCACTGGAGCCCTTGTCCAGCCTTGCAAACCTTCCAGCCTCTGGTCTGTTTGGGATGCACAGCCTTGCACAGCTGCTGACAGCAAGTGTAGGCCGTGTCCTTGCCCCACTGTGGAGCTAAATGAAGATCTCAGCCTCTGTGGAGGTGTCCAAACCCACCCACACTCCCTGGGGTAGGATCAGGGCATGCCATGAACAGCAGTAAAATATCTCTGATGTTGTCACCAGGACCAGGGTGGGTGGAAGCTGTGATAGTTGGATCCTGTTCTGAAAAACAGTTTAAGATGGAGAGACAAGCAGGTAGCAGAGACAGCTCTCAGGACCACAGAGGGAAATGAGGCTCAAAAGACACCCAACAGCATCTCAGGGCTAAGGGCAGACCACCTCAGGAGTGTTGGTGTCTGTCTGGAAGGACAGGGCTCTTCAACAGCTGGAGGCAGCTGCTCCCTGAAGCCATGCAATAACTGGGACCAAGAGCCCAGTTACCATTCTCAGATTTGTCCCAGCCCTGCCCCATTCCTCCTCTGTACTGCCTTGCTGTCCTCTCTTCGAGGATCAACAACCTCCACATGCTACAGCAGAAATCTCCCTTTTCAAAAATTTCTCTGAACTAGAATTACCTAGAAACCTCAGAAACACCCAGTTTTATCTGTGAAAGGCAAAATCTTCCCTCATCACAAGATGCTTTACAGAGTATTTCCTTAACACCCTGAAGCCTGCAGCAACTGTTCCCCATTTGTAGCATCTTTTATTTCCCACATGACACGTGTGACCAAAACCCTGATGTAAATACTGTGGCACTGCATATCTCCATGAGTACACACTGACACATTTCCTTTTGAAGATAACTGGCAGCTTTACTGGATGCAAAGAGCAGCTGGAAGTAGGGAAGTAAGAGGCAAATCAGATGAAGCTGTGAGTAAATACCATAGAGATTGTGTAGTGTGGGTGTGAGCTGGGAGATTCCTAGAAAAGAGCAATAAAATAACAGCCCTTGGCTTTAAACATTACTTACTTATTCATCTAGACAAAGATTTAAATTGGTAGGGAACAGCTCGGGGCAAATAAGGATATAACCAATGCAGTTTTGATGGTTGATTTTTCATAAAGGTCCATTTCACACCCATCAAGTATTTAATTACCCACACAGCTTTAGGAATTCACCACAGGGTTTCTCTTCCCAGAGTTTCAAATGGGGAAAGGCACGTGACAGCACAGATCTTCCTCAGTGCAATATCCAGCAACAAAATGGTAATTGATGTTGTAAAAAAAATAGATCATCTGTCTGCTATTTTCCACCTTCCTCAGGAGGGAACCTTTTAATTGGCTGATAATATTCCCCTCTTTATTCTGTCCTCTTAGAGGATTATATAAATCAGGCATATAAAAGGTCAGGGGATTCTCAGGGGAGGATCCATCCATAAAGAACAGAAAGTTTGTGTTGCAGCCGTCCTGCTGCCTCCCCCCAAGATTCACAGAGGAACCACAGAGATCCAGCTCCACCCCTCACATGGCCAAGAATCTCCTGTTGAGCAAAAATGAATTAATGTCTTCCACTAATGAACATTTGCTTCTGTCTCAGTAGGAAAATCCCAGTGAGTGGCACCAGTGGCAGCCACTTCCAGTTCCCAGTGGGTTAATGACAGAACCCACAAGTCAGATCAATTTGTGGGTTTTGCCATCAAAAGGGAAATTAAAAAAAAAAAAAAAAAAAAAAAAAAAAAAAAAAAAAAAAAAAAAAAAGGAAGAAAAAATAAAAAAGAGCATCTATTTGCCTTCATTCGCCACATTGATGAAGTTGCTTCCAATACTTGCAATTATTCTCTTCTTGAGAAAGGAATTAATTAGCATCATAATATATCTTCAAAGCTCCAAGAAGAATAAAGGAATCTGGCACAAAGCAGGATTCCTGGCATGGAAATCAGCCCCTCATCTAAGCAGCAGGGGTGATTGTACAGGCATATTAGTGTGAAACAGGGGGATGAGCTTCTAGTTGCTGCTGGAAAAATTTTGATGAATAAATCAAAATCTTTATCATGACTGAATGCACTAAGAAGGCTTCTGGTGTTGGAGGAGAATCAGCAACTGCTGTGTGATAAGGGCTTGATTCAGCTCTGTGGAAAGCTACAGGAATGTTGTCCCAGAGTTCAGGGGGACAGAGATGAGGCAGAGCAAAAAGTACTTCAGAAAATGCTGCCCAAGGACTGATTCTGCAGCCTTCAGGCAAAACATGCACCTCCCTTCTGAGCCACCCAAGTAAAACTTGTTTTAAGTTGGGCAAAAAATATTTATAACCTCAGACAATTTCAGCTACTGGCTCAACTGTTAAAATATTATATTCTTTATGGCCTATTATTGAGGCATTTTGATAACATATCTGGAGACAGTGTGTAGACACATTAAAAAAAGGCATCCCTGTGTCAGACAGCACAGGCCACAGAAATGAAAGATGATGTAACAACAGATGAAGGCACTTCATCACAGATCTGCTGCTTGCAAAATTCAGAAGAGTAATAAGGTGGTGGGCAGCAAGACTCACAACCTGCCACAGATCCAGCTGCCACTGTAGGAACAGGAGTTCATTGTAAATCAGGCAGGAGATGACTTGGAGGTGGTGCTGAAGGACAAATAGCCATTGCTTCATGGGCCACTGACACCGAGGCAAGCCATGGCTGTGGTGGGCTGTGCTACTCAAAAAATGATGGACTAATTAATGCCAAGCATCAGTTGTAATCCTCACAGTCCTACCTGACCTGAATGGAAAATTCTGAAATAAAGACATCGGAAAGAAAGAATGACTTTATGTATTCTTGAAAAATAGTGACTGGCACCTGTCAGTGCATCTCTCATTCTTCCTTGAAGGTTTTCGCTGACATTAAGCTAGAGTGTAAATAATTCTAATCTCACCCCTGACAGAAGGGAGGGTGGGAACAAAAGAGGTGAGGTGAAATGCAATTATGTTCTGCAGGGAGGATGAGCAGGCAGGTGCAAGCAGCTCCTGAGCAACACGGCTGAGGCCAGAGCCATTCGAGATGGCTGCACTTGTTATCTTCAATCTGTTTACAGAGGAGTAATTGAAAGTAGAGATGTCTGTCAGGCCAAGTGTAACAGTTTATTCATGCTTTTCTGCCCTTTCAGCGTAGCTGAAACGATGGCAGGAGTGATAAAGGACCAGAATCCACGAGGTGTGAAACCTATCTGATGGGCACCGGGAGGGGCTGTGATGCGTGTCAAGTTCACCTCCACAGCGATGCTGTTTTTACAGCTTGTGACTCACTTAGGTTTGTGCAACTGCTACAAAGCTATTTCTGGCCACTGGGACGTGCATTTTACCAGAGCAGGACTGAGGACAGATTTTTTTGCAGGTCACTGTGTCTGTGTTTTAAAGAGAGCCCTGGGAGCAGAGCCCCAGAGCTGCTGGTGCAGGACATGCCCAGAAAAGGGGATTTCTATCTCCATTTTCCTTCTTCATTTACTCCATTTTACAGTTTCCCCTACTGTTTTCTTTGTGCTGTAACAGGAAAACCCTGCATTAGGCACTTTTAAACAAAATGTGGTGGTGAGTGAGACGTGCAAGTTGCTTTTATTTCCCCTCTTTCAGACCAAGAGCTGTGTACTGGGCAGAGTTCCTGGAGTCCTGCAAATTCCCAGAGTGAGACCTGTGGCAAACATTCCTGCAAAAAATGTGTGCTGACACAACATTTGATACTGATACATGTTAAAATGTGTGAGAAGAATATTTTTGGGATTTTTTTTTTCTAAAATGCTGAAACTTTTCAACTTGGACAATTCCTTGAAGCCAGTGAAGATAAAGTCTCAAAAGGAGAGCGCAAGGGAGCAAACTGTGCTTAAGTCCAGCTCAAGCAATAGCAAAGGTCTCTCTACAAGCATCTTTATCAACACTTCTCACTGCAGACAGAGATAAATATTTCCTATTCCTATTGTATTTACCTCCACTCCATGTGCATCAATTGCTCACAGCATAACCTACCCTGGAGAAGCAACAGACAAAATCCAAAATACTCAGTATTCTCCTATTAGATGTTAACCAAGGACAAAAAATGTGGGGAAATTACTAGAAAAGCTGTTGTGTGTACCTGGGAACAGGAGCATCACAAGGTAGTGGCAGCAACAGCCAAGCAGAAAAATAAAATCACCACCTGTCACCTAATGGGAAGTGCAGAGAGAGAACATTTGGGAAAAGGTGACACAGGGAGGGTAAAACCCTGCTCTGGCTGCAGACTGCTACATGCCAGGTGTTTGTTCAGTGCCATGATTTCTGGGGAGCATCACTCAAAGGAAAAACTAGAGAGTAGCACTGAATACTATTCCATATCCTTACCAGATTCAGAAGAACAAAGTCAGGCACAGGAAACTTCAGTTTTCTTTGCAGTGTTTAACCCATGGCTAAAAGGGCGTTTATGAGGTTATTTATTACATAGAAGAATAAAAGCTGGCACAAAGGAAAAAGGAGGAGAACTCACAGTGGTTCTGCCTGGGCCTAAAGAAATAAATCTAACAGCTCTTTATGAGAAAAACAGGTGAAGTTTAGACTAAGCTCCAAGTTTCTATTTGCTTTTGGGATGATCTTGTCATGTTTGATTCTGGGCTGTGTTTGGTGGAAAGCACCTTAAAAGTAAGAAAACACCATCCTGTGTCTCAGATCTTCCATGTGAAGTTTGTTAGAATTGCTTAAATGATTCAGACATTCCCAGCATGCACACATGTAAAACAAAACCTGCCAGCCATGCTAATCCCAAATCCCATTTACCCCTTTTCATGCTCTGTTGTCCTTGAGCTCCAGCTGGCACCAGCAGTGGCCACAGCAAGTGGCAGGGAGCATCCCCCTGCCTCAGCAGCTCTGGTGGAAGGCTTGGGAGAAATCTCAGTAGGGAGCCTGCACAGCAAAGATTTTTTTGACCCCTTTTTGAAGGCACAATGTGACTGAAGAATTTAGATAAGGCTCCAAATGCCTCTGTCCCTTGGGCTGAGTACTTGCAGCCAGAGCCTGTTTCACAGACCAAGGCTGAAGATTCCCCCTGTCACAGATAGGAACTGGATTAGGCTTCACACATAAAATTTCTCCCCTCTCTTTTCCATGACTAAGAAACAGTTCCAGCTACAGGGTTGCATTCTCTGCTGGCACAGATGATTGTTACTGCACTGGAGTGCCCCACAGTCAGAGAAAGGAAAGTGAAGAGAACCCCTGGAGTTTTTAACCAATTTAAATAAAAAACAACATGGACGAATGTGACTCCTTGTGTCCTACAAACAAACAATACAAAACACTGCCAAACCTACCAGAGGCTTGAATCTAGGGCTGAGACTTGTGGCTAGCCAGGACCCAAATCCAAACCCAGACCTGGCTTCCACCCAAGCGAGTCTGAATTTCTCGTCTAGTTTTTCTAACGCTGTTGCTTATGCAAAGCCTGAAATAGTCAACATCTTCACAGTAAGTTTGGTTTCCTTCTTGCTCTAGGGCCAGGGAATGGCAGAGCAGAGCACAGAGGGCTGTTTGTCTTTTGCAACCTGTCTTCATCTCCATAGATCAATCTGGCAAATTAAATTCAGGGCGTGAATGGCCCCACCACCCAACCGCTCCGGGATTGATTCGGCACTGTCTGTGCCCCTCAGAATATTTATGCCAAAGAGCATTAAAAATAAATAACTAAATGCTGCTTCTTCAATATGCCCTGACATTCAGCAGAAAGAGAAATGAAGGCGTGGTGGGGAGGGGGGAGGAGGAGGGAAAGCAGTCAGTTCCCAGAATGAAAAGCACAGGCACGTGCATCAAAGGATTTTGTCTGGAGCAGTGGGACCAGGTGGCAGGAGGATGCTGCAGCAGGGAAAATACTCAGCTTTCCTCCCTAGCAGGCAGATCTGCAAAATTGCAATTGGGGAGCGCAGTGTTGGTCCCCTACATGCTTTGCTGAGCCAAAATTCCCCCAGAGGTTAAATCATTTAGAATGGCAGAAATGAAGAGAAGAAAATCAGGTTCAAAGTTACCTGCTGGAGGGTGTTTTGGTAGAGGAGTCGATCAGTAGGGAAATAAGTATAAATAAATCAGATGCCCAAATTTTTTCTCAAGGTCTGGATGCAAATCTCACATTGCATGGATTACATGGATAATCTGAGCAGGCAGATCCCCAGCTGACTGTAACAAGGCTGCTCTCCACAATGATTTTGAAGCTTAGCCCTGCAGTCCACACATGGACTCTCAAGAGCTGGAATCTGCACAAAACCCAGAGCTGGTGGGCAAACACCTGTGTTAGCACCCAGAAACCAAACCTACTGCTCACAAAACAGACATGAAGTAAATCTTTGCAGGATTTGCTCTAAGCTTGTAGCTCTGAGCCAATACTCACCGGGATATCCAGCAGAACAGGGAAATACTGTTGTATTTCTCATTTACTCACCCACAGTTCATAAACTGATTATACCAGGGAAAGGAAACATCAAAGCAGCTCCTTGCCCAGCCCAGGCAAGGGCTGAACAGATGCACTCATAAGCTTGGTGGCACTGTTATCTGTGTTTTCCCTCCTGCCCTCCATTTGCTGTCTGAAATATTCCAATTCACTCCAATCTTTCAACCACTTCCCCTTTGTTCACCTCTCTTTTGTGTTTCCTTTTCTGCAAATACTCCAGCAAATGAGGTCCCTAGAAGGAACAAAGGCATTTAAGGATAATGTTGCTATCCTGCAGGAAAATGGTTTTCAAATTTATCATCATAAATAGAGCTAGGAATTTTTTTTAAAGAATTGAGTTGTTTTTTTCTTTTTTTTTTTTTTCCATCCAAAACATTTCACAAGTTTGGGCTGATTAATGTGAAATTACATTGTCAGAAAAACGGGGAGTAGTGGTGGGAAATAAAAATGTTTGGTTTTAGTATTTAGAGAATAAAACACTGGCTTTCAGCTGCACTTAGGGGTTTCTTTTTGTTTCAGTTTTATATAGCAGATCTTTTAAAGCCTCTGAAATTAAAAAGAAATCAATTTTGGTTAAAAAAGAATCTCTTTTCTCATCTGACTTCCATTTTTCTTAAATAATGCAAAAATTATTTCCAGTTGAAAGGAGTTCTTCCTATTCTCATAACAGTTATATATCATTAATGCCTCATAAGAGCTGCATTTAGCCAATGAGCTAATACAAATAAACCATGTGATTGGCAAAGACAACTCTAATTAGAAGGACTTCCAACAAATTGACCACAGATGAGATAAAGGGCAGGATAAGTAAAAGTGCTATATAAATTACTCGCCATGAATTATCTACCAGCTCAAGACAACTGACAGTAATAGACCTGGGCAGCACATTGTGTCACCTTTCATTTCAGATCCCAATTTTTCCAGTGAAATCAGGAGCAAAAATCCTGCTCTGCTCACTAGGGAATTATAGCAGGGTATTTCTTTGTGTCAGAGATGGCTCTTTGTGTCTCCATGTGCAGTTGTACTCCCATTGCCTTGAACTCAGAATTCTGAACTCTTGAGGATTTTGGTGTGATCCCTAATGGAGCCAGATTCAGGTTTCAGCATTTCATCAGGGAAGGGGGTAAGAGAGATAAAATCATCATCCCCATATGTGTCCATCCAAGGAGACAAAGACCTGTCAGACTGCTCTCCTCTGAAAGCACGGCTGGTGTGCAGGAAAAGGCAGGAAAAGATTCCTAAGGCTGGTTTCCAAGTAGCCAAGAACGTTTACTGCACTGGACAGGGTGTGTACAGCATTTTAAACAGAACCTCGTAACATCTCTCTGTGGGGATTGATTTAGATGGCATGATAAATCATTTCAAATAAAGGTATGGGATGATAACCAGAGACTTCAGGCTTCAATCTAATTAGGAGTCTGGGAGCAGTGCAGAGCTGCTGGCTGAGCAGGGCTTTGTGCACAGATCCGCAGCCCTATGGGCAGCATCTTCATTTAGGGCACATCCAGACCTCCCACCCCACAGGGCTGTGATGCTGCCAACACCCACATCGAGGTTCCCAGCAGAGTTAGTGGTCGTGGTGGTCTCAGTGGGGAGGAACGAATGGGATAAGTGCCCTACCTACCCTTAAATCAGCGTGCAGGGAACAAAAATCACCTTGTAATACAGTCCCAGCACCAGGAAGCTTGTATTTCTTCTGGTGACACGTCAGGGCCCATGATATCATGCCTCGGTGTCGTGGCCCCACATCATTTCACCGTGAGGTAATCAGGTCAGCACCAGAGTCAGGAGCCTCTAAATCAAGCAACGAGAGCCAGAGGCTGTTTCTGATCCAAGGGCAGCCACAGGGAGAAGGTGCCATTCACAGCCTCAGAATGCTCTGTCCTGCAGCTGCAGAGCTCAGGAAGGAGAGGGGAGGAGGAAAAAACCCCAGCAGCCAGGTGTTTGTAGTTTGTCCTTGCTCGGAGGCAGCCAGATGCTTCAGCATTTCAGAGAATAGGTGGAGGAAGGGGAAGGGAAAGAAATACCCTTTGCTTTTCACAAGGAGACAAAAAGAAATGAGAGAGTCCATTAGATGTTAATAAATTACCCTGCAGTATGCTGGGCAGGCGAGGCCAGCTCCTTAACTCCAGAGCTGGCAGAGCTAGGCAGAGATGCCAATTTATCCATGTCTGCAGTATTTTGCAATAATGTGCTAGACTGTGTGATACTTTCCTCTCCTGCACCAAATGCTTCCTCAGGGCCCATCACCAGCAGCACCATGATTTAAGACTGGGGTGAGTGTCTGACCTGCAGGGCCAGTTAAAGCACTAAAATAAATTGCCAGAGGAGGGTATGGAACCAGCAGCAGCAGCAATTCCTAACAGCAGGTTCGACATCCTGCCTGCAGCCAGAGGGATGGAGCAAAAAAACCCCTAGCAAAGTCATTTCCAATGTGGTTTTTATTATTTCACTGGTTACAGAAGCAGCTTTGAGAGCTCTTAGCCTTATTCCACATTTGCTGCTGCCTGACTAGAAAAAAAAATTATAAAATCTGCTGGACTTATTCTTTCTTAGTTTTGGTTTATTAAATGGCCTACAAATCTAATTTTAGAGGTTCTTCCTTTATCAATAGAGATGTTGCCAATTGCAAAGGTTATATCAACCCAACAGATTACTGCCTGGTCTGGAGCAAATGCCCTGGCAAAGGTTTCTGTGCTCTCTCTGCTCCACAGACCTGCAGAAGTAGCTCAGTCCCACACTGCTGTCTGAGGACTGTCCTCTTTCAAATCCACCAGATACAGAGCTAAATCCTGGAAAGGGCTCTTGCTGCTTCACACAAAGTTTGATAGAGCTGAGAGCCTAGGTAACAACCTCAACTGATAAACTGAAAATAGTTTTAATTGTTATCAGAACATCCCTCCAGGCTTCAGGGCCAGCAAGTGAGATGCAAGCCAGTCCAGGGGTTTATCTTTTAGTCATCTCAGAACTTTAAACTTCAGCACCCAAGCTTTGCAAGGTGGATGCCTGAGATTTGAAGGTCTGAGTCTGGCAGAATTGAAAGAGAGCAGCCAAAAGGTGAAGTACAAAGTATTTATTGCCCTTGAGGATGCTAAACACCCTCCCCTTGGCTCTAAAACACTTCACTGGCAGGGGCTCACCCTGTCCCTCAGTGCACTCAGGACTGAGTGGAAAGTTCATCTGTTACGCCATTTACCCAAATGAAGATAATGACAAGTAAAATCAATTTTCATATGGTTTCTAAGATGAGATTTGCTTCCAGAGGTTAAAGACACGAGGCAATACCCTTCAGTGAGGCTAAACAATTTATAGCAGCTGAGGATCTATCCTTCAAAGCATAACTGCTAAGAGCAGGGAGAAATTAGTTTCTGAATCCAGTGCATGTTCAGCCAAGCTTAAAATAAATGGGGATTATTATTCTTTTTCAGGTGAAAAGCAGATTATAAAAATAAATATACATTGTAATTTTAAAAGCAAGACTCCAGGGAGACAGCTGGATTCAGAGAAATTAATCAGAAAGCAACTTCTGAAAGCATTGAATATTCTTTGCCATTTCCCAATCGATTCTTAACTCATAGAGCAAGAAAACAGCCAACACTTCTAATAGCTGCTTTTGGAAGTGCAGTCTGCCCGGCAGCATGATTTGTGGGGCTTGCACGAGTTCCTGGCAGTCACTGCAGATGAATCAGTGGCTTCTTTTTTAACATCATCTGTGATAATAGTCTGGCAGTGAAGAGAAGCATTGCTTTCCTGAAATCCAGCTTTGCAGGATGCTATCCTCTTTGGTAAAGCAGACATTAAAATTCAAAATCTGAGAAGGCCCTAATGTAGAGAATATGAGCTAAATATATCCTCTCTGCAGATCGATTCCTCCCTTGCCCACATGTTAACATGCTTTTTTCTTTTTATTTTCTGTTCCTTTCCTTCTTTTTTTTTTTTTTTTTTTTTTTTTAATCTGAGATCAGTGCTGCATTCTCAAGGACTTGGCCAAATTAATAATACCCTCTCATTATTTCAGGTTCCTGCAGTTTTAACTCTGCCTTCTGAAACTAAATGCAGAGAGGCTGCATAAGCACAGGCTGCCTCTGGGGTAGGAGAGAACCTGGGAATCAGACCAATTGCCTCCCTCACTTCAGCTCCATCAGGGAATTTTCAATCCAAATCCAGCTTTCTTCCCCACCTAAAATGGGTAATCTGGGCCTTGCTGCTAAGAATTGCATCGCTCCAGGAATATAAATAAACAAATACATCTCTGAGATCACTGTTTACCAGCAATCTTTCTATCAGCCAGTCTTCCTTGCACAGCCTTCTCATTAATTAAAAGCTGCACAGTTTGGACCACTGAGGCAAATGACAGTGTAGCACCCAAAATATTACCCTGGGAATAGCTTGTGAAAGCTCCCACTAATCTCTCAGGAAGGGGCTCAGAGCAGCCCAAGCAATCAAGCCTCAGTGATTCCTCAACAACTAATGAAATCTGGCAAGGCAAAGAAAAAGATAAATGGGAAAAAAAAAAGAAGAAACCAAAACAAACCCCTTGCCAGTATGCAGGGAAGTTTTTTGAGGTCTCTGCATTAGGAAACAAAAGCCTCTCACGCTCAGCTCAGCTTGACACCATTGAGAGGCAAACCTTTGCTGCAGATTTCTCTCAGCATGAGCCTCTGTCCCTGACATGTGCTTTGTCCCCTCAGAGCAGCAAACAACAAAACAGCCCAGCCCTGGAGTCACCTCAGTGCTTGAAGACCCAACCATTGACTGCAGGCTTTACCTTCCACCTCTACACAAACACCAGCCAGGGCCTGCACAAACAAATCAACTGCAGAATGGACTGGGGGGGAAAAAAACCTGGCAAAACACTAAACACAGCTTTCTTTTCACTTCTATCAGCACTCAACCAATGGTTGTTTCCCTAGGGTAGAGTAAGGAGGGTTGAATTAGTGTTCTATAAACAGGTGAAGCACATATCCAAACCTGTACTTTCTCAGGTCAAGGATAAAAGTGGGTAGCACAACATATCATAGTATATAGCCCCAGTATTGCTCAGGAATAGCCAAGTATGTGCATGAAAGCATTTATTAACTTGTTTTATCTTTTCAAGTGCTTCAATGTTTAATACTTTCTTCATGGCTCACTACAAGGATTCAGTCATATTTTGTCTTTATGCTTTCTTTAGCTTATTATTAAAAAATAACAGGGAAGATCTGTTTCAGTTCATCATTTGGCCTGGTGTACTTAGAAATTCAAGAGGCTTCTAATCCTTTGCTCAAAGAAAAAGGGATCTGACCCACTTTTGAGGCTCAAAAATGTTACAATGGTCCTTCTCAGTTCTCATCATAATGAAGTTATGGCAGGTGCTGCCTCCCTGGCCCTCATCAATCCTTTGTGAGGTCAAAGGATGTCTTCCCATGTATTACCCCTACCTTTAAAAGTGAAAATAGAAACTTCTTCCCACTGGTGTTTGGTCAGTGCTTTACAGCTGGGGATAAAAGACTTTGGCAAGTTGAACTTGGATTAGCCATAACCACCAAGAAAGAAATTATGGCTTCTGTTGTTCTGGCCTTCCTTAACACTTCACTTCTGATCTGATCTGGAAACCTGACATTATTTAGGGTTCCAAATCAAAGGCATCCTAGTTGAATTGAGCCCTTGGTTTGAGGTCAGCTGCTCTGGCTCGTGCTGACCAACCTGTTCTTCTGCTCAGCACAAACACACGCAGGCAACTGGGAGAGGAACATCAGCCACAGTCAGATCTCCTTGATTTGTGACCTCTCTGCCCTCCTTTCCTCCGTTCTGATGTATTAACTCTCCATTGTGTTATTTTTGTGCCTTGGACCACAAGCAGAAGTAAGCAGGAATACAACCCTTTCATACAGAGCTTTGTGCAGCATCCACTAATGGTCCTGAACCTAAGTGAGGGCACAGTTCCCAAAAAAAGGCAGTTCAGGGATGGAAAGGACAGGAAGAAACATGACCTGCATCTCAAGCAACAAGCCCACCCTTTGCTCCCCTGCCAGGAAAAGCCACAGTGGAGCACATAGCACTCGCTCAGCAGACCTACAATTCCAAACAGAGAATAAACCAACTCTTCCTTAAGTCATGTCTTTCCTTGACCTCCCCAACAGCAAAACAACCTGTGTGCATTAATGATGCCTCTCCTGAACTCAAATGTCCTCCTTTTCCAGCAGTACCTGGTTTTTCATCTGACACCCAGGGGAGGATTCCTGCAGGAACAAACTTCCCTTGAAAAGCAAGTGCCAACAATGAGAGACCAAGGCATTTTTCCTGCACTTTTCAACACAACAGAATAAGTAAAAATTAAACCCCAGTCCCAATCCTGAAATCACTCTACTTTTACTCCTAGTCTGGATCTCTAATCTCTACCAGGAAAAGTAGTGCTGTTATGAGCACTAGAAAATCCAGCTCCCAATGAATGCACAGCTCAAGGATTTTCCTCTTAACCAGAGTAGAGAGTAAAGAAGGAAATCTCAGAGTTCAAACAGAACCAAGAATGGCTGTTCAGTCATCTGCTTTGGGGTTTTTCAATGCCTTATTAGGAGTTTATTGACAAAAAAAGAAAAGAAATAAGAGGAATAATAAATCCATATCCTGTCTAGCAGGGAGAAGGGAAGAATGCAACAATTTTACAAGGCTGATAAATTGAAACGAGCACAAACTCCACAGCCATGACCTTTTAAAGTGTCACTTTTACTGAGAGCATTGGCATGGAACGGTGCTTTTGATTTGTGCTGAAAGCAGAAACATTCAGAAAATCCAATCTGCACTTCGACATCAGCTGAGGCAGACCAGCCTTTGCCAGTTAATTTTAAAAAGCCCAGGATGGTTTGTGCTGCAAGGTAAGACTGAACATCTGCCTTCCTTCCCCTTGGTTGCCCACTGAATCCACAAGATCTCTTAGGGGCTATGGAACATTGCTGTGACTTTCCCAACCACTCCCCAGCCTAAAGCTGATTTCCCCAGCTGGGGAAGTGTGTAGGGGTTGTATGAGGGGTCATTGCCAGCCCTACTGCACTCTGTCAAAGTGCTCCCAGAAATACCTGTCAGCTTGGCAGCCTCTCCATCAGAAAGAGACACTGCTGTTTTCTCTTACCATCCCCTGCCTGACTACCCTAAGACAAGGAGAGCCACCAGGCCAGGTAATGTCCAACCAGCCAGCAAAGCTTCCCTCTGCTGGAGACTGCAGGTCATTTGTGATGTCTGGAAAAGGTTTTGTGCTGCCTAAAGTCTGAAATGAGATCACTTCCCTTCAAAAGACACCATCCTCCAAGACAGGCAGGGTTTGAATAAACATGGGTGTATATTCTTGCCCAAGCCTAAACTTGTACAGTTATGTTACATCCACTGTGGAAAATCATCCTCTCACAGCTCTGCCTTTCACACAGAGATGAAGGGAGTACTATCAGGGAGGAAAACATGGACATAGATTTGTGCCAGAAGTTTTAGGGGGGAGATAACATGAGCCACAGACTCCTTGAGGATCCTGTGTCGTACCTTATCCTGCTAAAGAACAAAACCATTTCTGCATTACGTTTTACAAAGATTTGGGAAGTGAGCAGGAAATCCAAGGGAAGCACCACAAATTCAGGTCCAATAGCTCATTTACTCCTATTTTTTTCCCAGCTGCCAGCCAAGGATGGGACTCTGGTTAGTGAACATTTAAACTATTAGTTTATTCTAGCCCAGTGTGTCTGGTTTCAGCTGAGAACAGTTTGTGTCTTGCCCTTATATAAGCCCAGAAGCCGTTAAACTAAAATAAAAGCTGGTGTTTCTAACCACACCAACAACCAATATGCCTCAGAAAACACACAATGAGCATATCTGCAGCCTGACTTTGTAAGAGCATTTGCTCATTTGGAAAAGCTTCTCTAGGCTGAACAGCAGCTCCATACCTTTAGTTAAAGCATGATTCCTTCTGCCAGTGAAGAAATAGAAAACTGAAGAGCTCTCCCCAGGCAGACTGAGTAACGAGGTTGCTTTCTATCAATGCAGTGCTGGAGAGAGGGCAGGAGGGAAGAAGCCCTGGCAAAGGAAAAGGGCTCTTGAGCTAACAGACAAATCTGTGCAGCACATAGGTGGCCACAAACTGGACAGGACAAGTTAGTTTCCAAAATTCCTCATTACTAAAAGCCATGGTTCTGGAAGGGCCATTTCCTCAGGCCCCATAGGACCTTTGGGCCCTCAATTCCCAAGTAATATGCTAAAACATTATTTTCAGAGGATTAAGTTTGGATGAATTTGGCTCCATGGGCATACCAATCAGCTGGGAAGGGTAGAGAGAGTTTTTGCAAGAAGTCCATTGCACTGGGGATTATTTTAGCAAGAGCATGGAAAAGAATTCCTTGCCCTCTTCCCTTACAGCCAACCCTGTTTTGGTCAGCACAAAGCTTCCCCTCTCATCTACATTAAGATTTTGCAAGGATACTAAACAATCAATTGATTTCTCAGAGGACTTTTTACATTTATCAGCCAGGAAGACTAAGATTAATTCAACTCCAAATTAATGCAAAGGCATTGGCCATGCCTGGAGAGCCCTGCAAATGCATCTTTCACAACCCTTTTTCAGCTCTATCTGGACCTGATGAAGCTGCACATAATTTAAAAATGTTTAGGAAATTCTGGGGCTATTTTTCAAGTACCAGACATATTGTCTTTTTTGGAGATTTTCACTGCCCTATTTCAGATTGCCTAAAAAATGGAATAAAAGCCTGCCATGATTCAAGACCTCATCCTGCAAGTCCTGCCATGGTGTCCAGATGACTTTGCCCACAGCTGTACAAGTAATACCCTTCTAAACTAAAAAGCAAGTGTGATGCAAGTTTTTATCCCTTTTTTTCTTTTGCTGCTCCTGAACTATGAATAAAGAGAAATTCCTGAGCACAAGTAGATAAACCATGAATAATTCATCACCCTGTGTTCTCCTCCAGATGTAGAGACCCATGTGCAGATTTCTGTGCCTTTGAGTCTCCTGGGGGCCTTGGATACAACTGAGAGACAGGTTTCTCTTATGCTAAATCTCATTTCATCTCTCAGACCTGTGCTAGCAGCTCTCTCAGGCTGCAAGCAAGCTCCCAGATGAATTCCCTCACCTCCTCCTCTTTCTTTGCTCTTCCTTTCATTTGCTTTGTCCGAGTTGCTTACACACAATCACAGCCTGCTCTGCAACTCCTGCAAAAAGGAATAAAACATAGAGAAGTGTTCTATATTCATCCCCAGGAATGCCTCTCCTAGATGTGTGCTGCCTCAGGTTTAACTGTGGGGATGCACATCTGATTGCACAGAGGAGAGCTGCCACATTCAGCTTTGCATCAGACAGGTCAGAAAAAGCCCAGAGTCCTTCAGTGGCCAATTTGAGTTTTCATTTTATAAGAAGAGCTTGGTTTGCATTAAAGGAATGGCAGAACAACACTGATAAAGTATTCCTTCAATTTTTAAGCTGCCTCATGTAATAGAGAATATTAATCAAAGCACAAAAAAATCATATTCTTCTCCAGTAACAAATGTCATTAGAATAACTTTCCAGCTTTAGAAAGTTCTTTCCAAGTCGTATCTTGAGTGGCAGTTACTAAATTAGGCTGAAAGTCATCCATCTATTCTATTTTCTCCCCAGAAAAAGCATTATTTTAAATTTATCTCATAATGATTTTTTTTTAATCTCTTTTTAATAATGCTAGGGAATAAAAAAGGGAGGAAGAGCTTTTTTTAGTCTTGATTTTGTTTCTTTCTAACAGTGTTCAGATTTGAGTCCTTTTTCACAGTGCATAGAACTGGATATAGTAGAGGTCTGCTTTTGTCAATGAGAAATTCAATTTTTCTATTAAACAAAAAGTTACAAGTGTTTCAACCAGCTCAAGGAAGAAAACACTCACTGAAAATCTGAGTATGACAAGGGGTCACCTGAAGATGTCCCCTTACCACAGGGGTCCCACGACCAAGAAAGTTTCACAACAGTGATGAGAGCTCCACAAGAAGGAGAAAAATACAACACAATGCAGAGTTCTTAGCTGAACCCTTCTCCAACTTTTGCTTCCAGCTTTTTCTGTGCTTCTTGACTGAAAATGTGATGTTGCCCTGGGTGACAGCATCTTGAGAACAGGTAAACTGGAGGGAGCACCGCACTGCTTGCTCCTCCTTAAGTTTCATCCTTGTTTCTCAAGGACTTGTCTAAAAACACCCTCACACAACCATCTAAGAGATACAGCAAGACTGTAAAAAACAAAACAACTGGCCATGCACAAGGACTGACAGCTGCAGAAAGAAAAACTGAGAATAGATACAGAAAAACATTGCTCCTCATCCTCGTTTATAGCCATCTTTAGACAGTACAAGGAAAGCCAGCACTCAGGCAGAGAGCCCATTCTATGTCTGCCTTTCCCATGGATTGGGTCTTGCTCAGTGCTCACACCACCACCAAATATTTGCAGGGTTTTAGCACTCCCCTAACTCCATATGGAGGGCTTGTGAGGTCATCAGCTTTCATACATGAAAAAAATCCAAATTCAGCATGAGGGAATTTTACAATTGAGCCCATTTGGGAGCATGCCAGTTCAGGGAAGGGAGATAGATCTTGGTTTAAGATGTGTTTATTTGCAATCCTCACACCTACACACACACATTTGGTTATTAATGTGGGTATCATAAACAGGGCTCTGTGCATGCCTGTTTCTCTAGGAAGAAGCTGAGTGGAAAGGAAATGACAAAACATTTTCTAGAGTCCCTACCATGCTTATAAAATGACTATTCCAAGTGTGAAATAATGCTGGACACCACAAATAAAAGTTATGGGTGTCAATGTACTACCAGACTGTGTCTAAGTGTTAATTTCTATATAACATTAACACCAACAGATTTCCTTTAGTCAGACTTGAGTCAGACCTTCTGGGCACCTCCAGTGACCAGAGCCACTCTTGGTCCTCAGCCTGGCTGTCCACGTTGCACGAGCAAGGGCAGCAGTTAACACTTGGCACCTGGTTATTAGTGTTTATTAGTGGAAACAGTTTGTGCTGTGTGAGTCAGCCCTGCTGAGTGCACGGGAATATTGAGGTGTATTACCCCACAGCCTGGGCTGGCTGGATAAAGATTGTCCTGCTGCTTGTCAAGCTGGAGAGCTTGGCACAGTGGTTGTGTGGGGGGGACCCTCAGGAACAGGAGGTGCTCACATAACTTGGTTAGCACATTACGAGTTTTAGAGGGTTGGGAAGAATTATTTGGGGGAATCAGCAGGACATCAACAAGTACTCAGGGTCTGACCTCCCTGTGCACCTCTGAAACCCTCAGGAGAGCCCCCAGCTGCAATTTAAGGCACTCAATTACTGCAGACACTCCTGGGTGATTCTATGAGAACCAAGTAAAGACATATTTCCCTTTCCTCCAAGGACTAGAAACGAACTAAATGCTTGATCAGCTGAATCAGAAGAGAACCATAATATGAAACATTTTCCAAGGGTTCCCTTTAAAACTCCTTATATCTTCCAATAAATAAATAAATACCATCTTATGCCTTGCAGTATTTATAATTTACCACTATATTTTGATAATCAAATTACCGAACATTTGAGATTGCATTTAAAGCAAGAGAATTAGAACACAGAGGGGCAGGCAGGAGGGACAGGAAAACATTGGAGCCAGCTACTACATCAGCAGAATGACACCCTAGAGGAAGAACCTGAGATATTTTTCATCATCAAACTAGTGATACATCATTTGGCAATTAACTGAGAGCTAAAAACATTAAGTATTGATTCCAATTAGCTACAAGGTGTAATTAATTGTTTTCTTTCCTTAAGATCTCCAATGTAAAATAGCAGTTTGTAAGGCTGTGTCATGAAAAAAACACAACAGCTGGTAAAAGCAGAGAGACTTTGGACACTGAAGGAGAATCTAATGCATTTAGTCTGGTTGGGAAATTGTCCCTGCTTGTTATTTAATTATGTGCAAAATAAATCTACACTGTACTTGATTTTTGGCAGTATTTAATCTGTGCTCTCAGAGAAGAGCCAAACAATTCTGAAAGATTTCTAATTAACTTATTGACACAGAGACTAAAACTGTATTTTTATAATGGCACATCCAAAAGGTTTGCCCAGTGTTTGGGGTCTTGCTCCAGGACTGAGAAGCAAGGAGCACTTTGTTATCCAGAGTCATTTATTGTTTTACTCTCCTTCACTGCTTCATTCTTCAATTTAAGGCAAAGAAACATATGGGTGGTGACTAAAGTAATGCCTTTTCCTGAATGTGTGCCAGGACAGGTGTGTAATTCAAGCTACAAATGGGAACCTTGTGCACAGCAATTTGAGAAGCCTTGGGCCAAGCCACAGGTGCAGTAAATCCCCAGAACTTCTCTGCCTCCTGCCCCATAGAAGCATCCTGCATCCATTTTCTGCTCACCACAACTACACCAAATTACCAAGCAAGCCCTGGTAATGGTTGAAGAATTATGTCATTAGCTGTGATTTAGAGAACTGCATTTTGCACGTAGAAGGATGTTTAATCCCATTGTGCTGAAGCAAAGGAGGCTGATTTGAATTTCAGCCTTCTTCAGGCTATTCCACAAGGTAAATCCCACCTCCACAGCAGCATTCACATGGATTTGCTCTTTGGAGACAGCAGGGGAGTAAAGCAGGTGAAGAAACCCAACAGAAATTTCCACATTAGTGGCTCAAGTGCTCTGCTGCTCTGTCTCCTGGTTGCAGTTTTCCCAAGACCATTGTTCTCATCATAAACAGTTGACTCAAAAGATTTCAAATAAAGCAATCCCACCCCATCCCCTGCTGCTCCCTTCCCAATACACAGAGATGCTTAAAACAAACCAGATGTGCCACATAAAGCTATTTTGTGATAAAACCCTCAGAAGGCTCTTGCTCTCCCAGCCTGTCCTCAAGTATCAGAAGTGGCCAGTTCATTTCCTTAAGTTATTATGCAAAATACCCTGAACAAGCCAGAGAACTGGGGAGATGATTTCCCTTCTCTAATGTGACTTTCACACTCTACTGATGATATACAACTTTAATAAAAAGCATAAAAAGAAAGTTCAGAGTTGGGCATGTGGTGCACGACTCAATCCCATTCCCCCCTCAGGCACTAATTTAAAACATTTCCCAGGATACTGATAGGAGTCCAACGTGCTGAGAGCCTGGTGAGAATGCACACAAGTTCAGAGCTGGAGGGCCATAAACTGGCAATGTCATTTTGCATAAGGATTCCCAGGTGGTCTTCATTTCCAGAACAAAGGTAGGACACATCTGACAGAGTTGATAAAAAGACAGGAGGTAGTACTAATTGCTTCTGCAGCAGCATTTTTAATCCCTTCAACTTTTAGATAAGAAATTTTCCTGCTGCTTTTTGGAACTGGGGGATCCCAAGTGGTCTGTGAGGTCACCAACACAGCTCAGAACCAGATACTCTGATAACTGAAGGTGTTATCAGGCAGTCCCAGATTCAAAACACCACTGCCAGCCCACCACAAGCTCACCTGAGGCTTGACCAGCCTTCAGCAGGAGGTAAAGTTACCTCCTGGCTTTTCACAGCCCTTTCAAAAGCCCTGGGAAGCACAAATGGCACCTTGCAACTACAGCCTAACTACCCCCACCAGCCCAAGCACCCCAGGTGCATGAGGAGATGGGTACAAGGTAGGAAAGAAGGTGATAAAAAAAGAGAGGAAAAGGGGAGAAGGAACAAAAAAATATCCATTATCTGCCTGTAATTGCTTGAATTATCTGAACTTCCCTTTGCTGAATGCTACTATTCCCTGTAGCCCTCCCCTTCATCATCCAAGCTTAATATTGCTAAATCCTTCATGCATGTGCCTGCTCAGGTTTAAAGGCCTTCAGGACACATAAAGACCTTCAGGACAAAGCACAGGCCAGGCTCGGTGAGAGGTTTCTCATTCCCCTACCTCTAGAACCAGCCATGCAGAAGGCTCCCATTTGTCAGGGCGATTCAAATCCCTCATCAAAATTCAGCCAAATGGTGTTTGCAAAGTGATGACCCTCCTCTGGGTCATTATTATGTAAGGAAATAAATTGGAAAGAGAGAATGAAGAGACCCAGGTGGATGGTCACACAATGAGAAGACTGCAGTGATCCCAGTGCTGCCACGTGCTGCGTGTTCATCCTCAATGCTTCAAGGGACCATATTCTCCCTTTTCCAAAAACACAGCCTCCTTTAATAGAAGAACAGCTTATGAGCTTCCCCACTGAGAGAAAAGAAGGAAATTGTTTCATTAGAGCAAGGCTGATTTTCACTCTAGCTCCAGTAACACTGGGAATTGATAATTTCTGTATCAGAGAATGCAGGGGTTATACTGAAGAAATTATGCTGAGGAAAGGCTACTATCTCAAATTCAGCTTTGGATTTCTCTTGGGATTTTTCCAGTGCTGCAGTTCTGCGACCATGAACAGCACCTCGTTGCACTGGGCATTGTATAAATGCAGGTGGAAATAAGGATCCTTGCCCCCAGCCCCAGATAGGTGATATCAAGTGGGCACAATTGATGGGAAGAAAGAAATGGTGAAATCAGCATAGGCTGCCATCAGGGCACAGTGATGAGGATGCTCCTCAGGTAATAGAAAGCATGTCTGTTTCCATACATAATCTCTTCAATGAATCACATTGGGTGAAGCCACAGATGCTCCATCTGAAGGGTACATGGGGTTAAGATCACAAAGCAATCTCATGCTGTTCCTACTGACAGCATTTGTCTTTGCTTCACATGACATTGGATTGAGCAACGAAATTGGCAACTAAAATATAATTTCCAAGAAACAATTATTTCTTTGTTGGATTGTGTTTGGGGGATGGGGGATGAGGGTGTTTCCCCAATTTAGAATACATTATTTCTTTTGAAAGTAAGAGTCTGGGGAGGAAAATAAATGAATAAATAAACAAACAAACAAACACCAAGTTCAGCTACAGTTGACTTATATCTCCAAAAAAATAGGATTTGTTTTCATTTATTTTCCCTGCTCCCTTTTGAAGGGGACATCTTGGCATTTGTAAGAGGAAGTCTTTGGATATGTGAATGTCATTACTTGCTTTCTCCAAATCTGAGATCTCTTGGTTGTGAGAAATGGCAGTAGGTGCTGTGAAAACACAGAACACGAAATGGGGTTGCAGCAGAGGCTGGAAAGAAGAGGACAGAGGAAAACCAAAGGGATAAAGAAAGGATCTGGGGCTTCAGGCACCTTGGGCTTTTATGGCCACCCACCAGCAGCTGCCCAGCTCAAAATGTCATGATTCCCAGTTTGTCAGGACTGGCATTACCTTTGGTATTCCAGAGAGCCAGGCAGCTAAATAAGGATGAAATATTCACAAGGGGAGAGAAAAGAGTGATGAGCCAAGTGATGTTAACTGTTCAATATGTTTTGGTCTTTCTTGTGGCAGAGGGTACAAGAGTGACCCAGCCGGGCAAGGGGCCTGTGTTTCATACCTTGGGGATTTTTTTCCCCCACAAAGATGAAGACATGAGAAAATGGTCTGGCAGCAAAGCTCCCTTATCACTCTCTCTTCACCCCTCTCCTTCTTCTGCCCCCCCATCCTGAGGCTATCTGGGGACATTCATATCCAAAAATATACTGGCACATTAAATAAAAAAAACAACAAATACTGAGGATCCAATATCATTCATCAAAGAGACAGCCCTTGCTCTTCCTGATGACAATGGTGCTAATCTTATCCCCTGGCTGCTGCCCAGAAGTGACATAATGCTTAAAAATGTGTGTTTGTTTTAGAGGCTATTTACCACAGGAGGGGAGGGGGGCAGAGATGTGAAGGCAGGAAAGGAGTTGGATTTGTGGTCACCCCAGACCGGATCCCCGATCTATCACAGTCCATTTGCACAGCTCTGTGTCACTTTCAGACCCATCAATACAGAAGGGAGCAAAAAATTCTTGTGCAAAGGCCTTTGAGCTCTTTTTGATCCCTTTGGAGCTGAATATGCATGAGCAGGAGAGTGACACAAAGATAAGGAAAGTACCAGCTGATCACAGTTCTCTCTTCAATACCCAGACTGAGGTGACCCCATTTAGCAGCAGAGATCTTTTAGTACCTTTTGTTTCAAGACTGATTTTATTTCTTCAGCATGAACTCTGGAGTGATTTAAAAGCAACAGGACCTGCTCTTTAAGCATCACTCTTATAAAAATAAGTGGTTAACTGAAGAGACATCGATCTGCATGAGCTTTGGTCTATATTAAGAACACTCCCATCAGAAACCCCAACTGCAGACATGCTGTACTCATGCAAAGCAAAGCCAGATTCCTAATAGGAAAATTACTTCAGCATCTTACCAGGTTAAACCATGCCACTATAAAGCCTTCCTGCCAAATATAGGCCCCTCATCCAGATCTGTTGGAGGCAGTGCAGTCAAACCAGTTGTTAAAATCACAGCCAGCTCCCCAAAGGCTTGTCAAAGGCTCATTTCAGAGCACCCAGGTCCCTCCTGGCTCCAGTGTGGGGCTTTCCAAAATGTTCATCTTGGAGAGATTGAGAAAACTCAGTCCCTTTAGAAACAGATCTGAATTTTACATGTATTTATACACACCCAAACACACACACACACACACACACACACACATATATATATAGTGCTACCATGAGACACAGCAACATGGGCAGTCTGTATTTTCAGGGGCCATTGAACGAGAAATGAGGTTTGCACTATTTATCCTGAAATAGATATATAGGAGCTGAGAAACCAAGTGGAACAATTTAAAATCATGGTTCTAAATACACATTTCATGCAGATTTTACTAATCCACTCTTTCCTAATTAATAACATGTGAAAACAGAGGAGGCTATTTTGAACTTTCACAATATAGTAAGTTAATCACCATTACACAGTGATTTAGACTCCCAATACATTTGCAAACAATAAATAGAAAGCACAAAGTGATGGCCTGATTAGATCTAAAGTAAATATATTTCATTTAGTGCTTCACTGCCATGATAGGAGGAAAAAGAGACCCCACACCGAGCTGCACCAAAGCATATTGGCTCCCAAGGCAAACACACCACCTCTCCTCCCCAGTTCTTGCATTTCCCCTTGCTCATCAGAGGACCAGCCACCAAGATGTGACCAGTTGTCCTTCACACTGAGATGATGGACGTGGTGTTTGTGTAGCAAGGTGCAGCTGGGAGGAAAAACTGACCTGTAGAAAGTTTGAGACTGAGTCTGATCTGGCTGAAGGGCTGGGAGTGCAAAGGGAAAGAGAGCAAGATATAACAGCACCAAAAAGAGAAGCCATTCCCTGACTCTAGGATTCACCAGCCCAGCATCTCCATCAGTACATGACACATCAGGACACAAACAGACACAAAAACACCTAATCCTAACAGTACCTGATTTCTAATCAAAAAGGGCCAATACACAGAGAACTGGGATTTACCCTTTTAGGAGGAGTATTTGTCATTAGGAAAAGGGTTTTCCACTATGAATTTCATTGAAAAAGCAGAATGAAAGGTTGGTAGCGAGTGAGCCAAATTCTCCAGTTACAATCCTAGCAAGACTGATAGTCATCCTCATTGTCCTGGGCTCCATAAAGAGAAATGGGCTGGATAAATCCTGACTTATTGTCTGATCCTCCCATTGCCTTTCAGAACAGTTTTGCCTGGCTTTGTCCAAATAGACTGATATGACGTGTAAGAACTGCTTTTTTATTCCTTGAATGCTTTGTATAAAGATTTGCTCTGCAAATCTGGCTTAAAAGTAGGACAGAGGCAAAAAAGAATAACCCATTCTTCAAAGAATAGAAGTCAATCCCTGAATCCAGCCACTTATAAGTACTCAGGCCCTAGAAGGTTACAGAAGGCCAGCTTAACACACAAAATCTCCCTGAACACTAATCAGTGCCTAGCAATTTGACAAGATAAAAATTTGATAACACATTGGCTGGCTGTGATTGCCCAGGGATAAAACATCTCCTTCATAATAATCTTATTTTAGGCTAGCAGAGCTATTTTTTGAGCCTATTCTTTGTGCGGAGCAATTTATTTTTATGGCTGGCAAAAGGAAATAAATTCCTCAGAAATGGCTCCTCGGTGAATCAGGGTCTCTGCAGCTCATTTTACGTTTATAGATAAGCAAAAGGTCAATTGAATGTTATGTCTTTTATGGCACAGTTTGCTAAGCCTTCGTGTAACAGGAAGAGATAACACAACTGCTCCAATGTTCCCTCCAGGAGCCTTGGCTGAGGGGAGCCTTCTGTTTTGTGAGGTTGAAGCAAGACATGGAAGATTGGTCACTTGTCACAGGGTATTTGTCTTGCTTGTGAGGTTTAATAGAGTGCACAGTGTGAGATAGAGTGGGTATTGCTGCTGTGAAGGTAGGAATGTGCTGGGACCCTCCAGTGTTCCATAGTTCTCATCAAGCATAGATACATCCAGTAATATTAATTATTAGAGAGTGTTTTCTGTGGAGTTTTCATCCCTGACCAGAAGAACCTGGAAGCATATTTCTTTTCATGTACATTTGACTTAAAGCTTGGATCCTCACAGCACTACCTGGCTCCAGCTTTACCTGCTGAGAGTGACCCTGCAGAATTACATCTCACTCTTTTCCCACTTTGCCTTTTCTTGTGCAGTTCTTGGCATAACAGGGGCTGTGATCTCAATTGACCTTTAAAAAAAAGATTTAGGTGAAAATGGCTAATGCAAGCAAGAGTGGCTGCAAAACCTCACAGCATGTTATTGCACTTGCTGGAGGAAAAAAACCTTCAAGAACCAGGTTCTGGTAAGCGAGGCTCCTGCGAGCACCTAGCAGCACATTCCTGACATTCTGAGTGTGTTCACAGGCACAGAGGGCAGTGAGTGCCAGAGCCTGGTATTTCCAGGCTGCACTGTTTTCTTTGAGGATATAAAACAAAAATACGTGCTGAGCAGATCTAAACAGTTGCTTATTACACATGCACAGTTCTCGTTCCACTTTCAACCTATTTTCCTTTTAGGAATCCTTGCTATGAGCCCTCTCCTCTGCCCTCAGGTTTTCTACTCTTTGGAGCTGCTTCATCCCCTTCACTCACCAGCCCCATGGTCTACAGAGAGGGGCATGGCCTGTGAGTGCTCACCAAATCCTTTGATCCAGTGCTTGTCCCAGCCCAGCTGGAGAAACAGCACAGACAAAAAGCTCTCATATATTACTGGAGAGTTAATAAACCCATCAGTGTGTATTTTCTGTATGATCTTGCTGCAGTGCTGGAAAAGCAAGTCTCAGCTATCTCTTTCAGAAACCCTGCCAGTTTGATAAACACAATGATTCTCCTGATAATAAAACTGTTTGAGGAAGGCAAGCCTTGTGCTTCCACCTTTGTTCTGATGGATTTGACCCCCATGCTCCTGCATCTACAGAGACACAGGGAGAGCAAGTGAACTATGACTGAGCCCTCATTTCTGAACAAATAACTCTCTCAGCTCACTTTTGATGTAGTTAAATATCTTTACCAGGTATTTAAAGCTAATCAGAGAGAGCATTACTCAGACAGCTTTTTAGCTGTCCTCGAAGTTCTGGTGCATGTGTGCACTGTCCACAGGGCTCAGCACCTGCACTCTGCACCCTTCCTGCGCTCATTCATTGTTTGATATCTGAATTATGCACCAGCTACACTGTTAAAATGAGCTCTTCGAAATAACCTTTTCCTCATCCACTGAAGCAGTTACAATTCCCTGACATAACTCATCTAATCACCACCTCAATGAGCAGGGTTTAATCTAAATGCATGTACTGAGCACCTGCCACATGTACTCTTCATTTATCTTACACAGCTTTACATTAAAATCTAGCGTGGACCTTTGATACATTATAGATGACTGTATCAGGCTGTACACGGCGTAAATTAGGAGCAGCCACTCAAAGGACATTACAATTATCTCCTCCCCAATACATAGCTTTAATTAAGCTACTGCCACCTTGAGGGATTAGCAATCAGATCCCAGGCCGTATATGGCAAGAACATGAAATGCAAAGCCCTGATTATTTTGGCACCCTCAGAGCACTTGAGCTGTAAAAATTAAAATGCCTTGGAAGGAAGAGCCTGTTGTAGCTGAAGGATTGTGTTACCTGCCAATGCAACCCGCTGCACCAGCACTGCACTCCTGACACAAGCCTGAATTTTTCAGCAGGGGAAGAGCAGGCAGAGTTCACTGTTGACTTGGCTAAGTTGGCTGTTTTTCACACAAGAGGTAACTGGAAGTTCAACCTCTTTTTTTTTTTCTATTTTTTCCTCTTTTGTCTCTGTTTTAAAGATAGTCTGTGACAGAGTTTAGCTTGTCTAATCTCTTAAAGATTTTTCTATACAACTTATATTCTGTCATTGCCTTACCAAGAGGAGCTCGTTTCCTTAGGGAACAGAAATGGTTGAGGTCTAATGGACTTGTTTTTCCATCTTCCAGCCAGTTTTTCCAGAGAAGCAACAGCCTGGTTGCAGTGTCTGTGTCTGCAGCAGGGCTGCAGGTTGCACTGCAATTTTCCAATTCTGCCCTTAGGATAATGGCTGTGACTCATGGCAACAGGCTTCCCCAGTGCACATGTGGAACTGACAACTCCAACTACAAACCAAGCCCACAGAAGTCTCCAAAGGTTTTTAAAAAGGCTGAGTGTCCATGGCAAGTCCTTTCACTCCACTCATGGCACTGAAACTCTTGTACCACCAAATTGGGGGATTTTAGGCAGCATGTTGACATAAACACACACATTTATACACCACCTTGAATGGCAGAGGTGAATATCTTGGTTCTGTTTCCAGCTCCAGCCCCTGGTCCCTTCAGGCTTTCTGCACGTGAGGATTTGAGGCTGCCCATCAGCCATGTCTGGTTGGAGAGACCATTCCATGCTGGAAAGGGATTTCAAAACAGGTTGTAAAATTCAGCTGCTAAGTGTAACATCCATGAACTCAGCCTCAGAGAGGGCGCCTCATGGTACTGTCCTACAGATCTTCCCTGAAAATCCCATCCCAAAACACAGACAACAGTTTCATTTCCCTAATAAATGTTTTCTATAAAAGTGAGTATTGCATGTGCCTGCATATTTAGGAACATGCTAAAAGCAATGATAAACAATCCCAATACTAATGATATATGTCTCCCGGTGTATAGAATATATCTTTGATGGGGGAGAGGCAAGCAATATTTTTGGTGATAGAAGGCAATCAGTAGCAAATCAGAAGAAAGAAGAGAAAAAAAAAAAAAGAAAAAAAGCACTAAAAACCTCAGGACATTTCTTAGCTGTGGATCTCCAGCAGAGTTATGTAAATATTACTGTACTGATGATCAGCCGGCCTCTGTGACATTGCTGAAAATTAAACATAACCCCAGTGATACTAATGACTTTCTATTAATTTCCAGTAGCACCACGAGCTTTAAAACCTCCTTTTTCACATCAGTGATTACATGTACACCTCATCACTGGGAAAACCAAGGACTCCTCCCAAAATAAATGGAGCAGAAAAAATATGGATTTCAAAAGGATCAACTCTGCATTTTCCAACATATACATGAATTCATAAAGGCAATAAGACAGATTATCTTTTTAATTTTCATATGTAATAAATTCAATAAAAGAATCTTTCTTCCCTTATGCAATATTTGAATTCCATGAAAGAGAGAATATTAAAAGGGAGGGGAAACTGGAGACAAAGCCACGTTATTTTGACAAAAGCAGCTATTACACAGATTGCCAAAATTGAAATCAGCAAATGCTATACGTAAACAAGCTGAATACACTTCCACCTTCTCTAAGTAGACATCTGGACACACATCACAGAGACATTATCATCACCAGATGTGCAGAAATCTCTAAATATAGTTCAGAAAAAGGGGGTTTTGTTGTTGTTTTGGGGTGGGCTATATTTTTTACTTTTTTTTTTTAAAAAAAAAAAAGCTCATTTGTTTTGCTTAGGAAGTAGAAAAGAAGGCTCTGAAAGGTTTCTGAACAGAGTGGTTGTCAGATCCCCAGCATAAATCAAACCTGACAGGGCAACAGGGAACGCTGATTTAACTCCCCCCAGCACCAGCTCCTACTCAGATCAATATAAATATCCAAACGTTTAGAATAAATGTAAGTAAAATCGTTCCAGTACCATAAACATTCCTTTCATTGTTTTTCCCCCCTTTTTTTCTCCCAGATGCCATTTGGATGGGGCTCTGCAAGCCCTCCTCCATCTGACACTCGGCTTCCCCAAGCTGGCTGTCAGTGTTTGATTAATGGTTCAGATCCTGCACACCACATTTGCCAAAGACATGAAATACTCTCTGCAGCTCTGACTTTGCAAGGCATATTCTCCCTCCCCTAAGCTGCTGCAGTCCCACAGTATATTTTCATGCTTGGCTTTCCATGGGACCTGTGAAATTTCTCCCCAGCAGTCGAGCCACAAGCTGAAGCTTTTCATGGCAGGTGGCCCAAATTTTTTATTGTTTAAACTGCACCATGATGTGGCTGGAACCACATTGGTCACGTCTTGTACATCAGTGTTACATACATTAAAAAAAAGAGATAACATTCCCATGGTGTTGGAGTTCATCTTAAAATTGTAAATGGAAAATGAATGTGTGTGTATGTGTGTGTCTAGAATTGTCTTTATGTACAGAAAAAATTATAGTTATTGTGTAAGAAATATCTGGACTGATATGTATTTTTCATTGCTGCTCAGTCTCTAGGGATTTTCACCCAAAGCTTTTCCTTCAGGCAGCAATCTAGCAAGGGAGATTAATCACACTCCTTGGAAACACTAGTTCAGAGGGCAGGTAAAGAAGAGCTGTGCATGTCTGCTGAACTGAATCCAACCAATAACCCAGTCCAGGTTTCCATGAGATACCTTTTCAGTCAGGTCAGAAGCTGAAGTTTGAGGACTTATTCCTCCTTTTCATTTTTTTTTTAAGATTTTGCAATGATTTTTACTTCTGGACTCATGCACTTATCTAAAGCATTTTCTGTTCCAGCAAGTCAGACAACCTAGTGAAGATGTCCAGCTGGAATAAGCTTTGGAGCTTAATAGGTGCTGCCTGGCTTGACATAAAAAGGGACTGAACTTCACAAAAAAGTTCCAAACGTTGATTACACTAAAATAATTTCACCTAGGACCTTCACAGGATTTCTGTAATTGTGTAGACACCAAAAAAATATGAATATTTTGCTGGAAAACTAGGCAGAGAGGAAGATTGTGGCAAAGAAAAAGGAGAAGTCATCGACTTTTCCTTTTCTTCCTCATTGCCATGCCTCATAACTTTGAAGAAAAGAGAAATCTGAAGGTCTAATCTGTGCCATGAAGCCAGTTCCAGTGTGAGCATTTAAAGACAACAGACTCACAAGCATTTAACACTAACAAAATTAAGCACAGCCCCATCCTTGCACAACTCAAACAGCTGGATTAAGTTTGCTCCAATGCTCGACAGAGAACATCTTGAGCCTGTTCCGTCCCTGAATTTTCACTAATTGTGAAGTTTTCGAGGAACAAGTGTGGCTAAAGAACCTTAAATTCACCAAGCCGCAGATTTAAAATATTTAAAAAGAGCACATTTCTACACAAATCTTTATTTTTGGTGTGGAACTTGTTGCCACAGAACATTTCACAGAGCAAAGCAGTGAGGGTTGCAACTTTTGGCACTTTGCTATGAAATGAATCAAACACTATTTATTTTCTGAATGTTCTTAGTTTTCATCAACCCTTTGGTAGCCTGAGCCAGTTCAGCCATCTCGAAAAACAATGACAGGAATGTCATGCAAAGCCCAAGCCCTCCCTGCAGTCTTTTCCACCCTCCAATTCCAGAAACTCACCTAGACTAAATGTTTATAGGATGGAAGAGTTGTCAGACACTTATCCTCTGCCATCTGGCAGTAATTTGCACCCTCCAAAATAATCTCTTTTTTAGGAGTTCAAACACCAAGTTCAAAGGAAAACCTAAGAATAAACAACATATTTCACCTGGTATTGAAACCCCAAGAGAATTTCAGCATTACCTGATTTCATCTTGAATCCATAAATCTCCCCAGGTTTACACAAAGGTTCAGGACTTGGTTGGGACAAACTGAGGCTTTTCACAGATTTTTCACACCAACTTCACATGATCCTCATCAACAGCACTGACAGGTTTTTCAGAAGGAGAAAATAGACCTGAAAATCCCAGCTTTTGAGGGCACTTCTGTTTAAATCTCAGCCTATATTTGAACTGTTTCTATTCATCTTTCTCTCCTGTAACAGGCTAAGACAAAGCAGTACATGTTCAAGAGCACAGCATGGAATAAGTATTGGTGAAGGTGTATTTTAGGAGGCAGATACAACTTCTGTGCAACTCAGAGTGGGAATGCAAGTATTCAATCAGCTAACAAATTTTAAAGAATTACATTTAACTTTTTTAATATGAAATATTTCAAAGATTAAAACTCTTACAAGAAAGCCCAAACCCTAAAATCCCAATCTTCCTGCATGTGCCATTTTATTGCTCATTAGTACCTGCTGAACTTCTAATTAGAGATGTTACAGATCTTTGAGAAGGATTGATTCTCACTGTCTTAGATAGTCAAAGTCTGAGGCATGAAAGCCCTCTAAGGCACTTAATCTTGAAAATCTAATATCCAAGCTTTATAGATTTTTGGGGTTTTTTTCTTAAGTAAACTGCTGCTTTGTAATCTGCCCATCATTCCCAGCTACTAGAGTTTACAAATACTTTCATTTGTTATCACAAAAAGGCACTTTGAGGAAAAAAATACTCCTAAAGTACAGATTTATTAATATTCACATCACTTGACATTTGTAGAAGCATTGTCCCAAATTAACAGAACGCAATCAAGTTTAACCTTGTGATTTTATGCTTTTAGCAAGTGAAAAAATTTAACGTTTTTAAGCCCTTATCAATTGCTTCTCAGTCCCGCCTTTCGAGCATAATCTCCATCAAGTGCTGCTGCAAATGTCCTCCAGGTGACCTTGAAATGAATCATAATATGCAGAGAATCCATTTTGAGGAGCATAACAACTTGTTTCGTACTCAAGGAAAACAGGCATCAAAACCAAAGAGGATTATCTGGGGCTGCCTGGGGAGGGTGATGCCTCAGCCACCTCCTACCAACCAATTTCATTAAAAACATGACACAGTGCAGAGTAACACCACTGAAATAAGTGCCCTGCCCTACAAGCTTTGAAGGGGAAAGAGCAGTCAGCTGTGTCACACGTATCAAACAAAGGACCTGAAGGGTTTTTTTCAGGAAACAGGAGCCTCGGGGGATTAAAAGAGAAATGAGTATTTCCCATATGTGTTTCCAACCTGCTTGTTGAGCAGATCCATATCAATAAAACCTGTCTTCCAAGTTCTGGCTACTTAAATTTGTTCTATAAGCCTTGTTACTAAGCCCCAGTAATTAGGAATACAGGCTTGATTGGCACCTACTCATTGATATGCTTAGCAAAAGAAGGAAGGGTTGAACCTTTGTGGAACAGCGGCAGAATTGTTGTTTCTGTGGCCTGCTCCTACTTAGGCCTACGTTCATCTTGGAAGGGGGAAAAATAATTAAAGAAGGTCTTTATATTAGCAATTATCAGCCACGCTTTCTGCTGCAGCAGAACCACCAGGAAAATAAACAGCAGGCAGTGTTGGTCCTGGTGACCAGGAAAAAAAAATCGACTATTGCATTCTATGCAAGGAGTTCTGCCCTCAATAATGTGCTTCCCCAATGCCCCCTCCTAAAACAAATGAAACAGCATCACAGCCTGAAAATTATAGAACAAGACCATAACAAAAAGGCTCCCTACTCTCTCACAGAGGTCTGAATCTTTAGGACAAACAAATAAAGATATTTTAGGTCCATGTTTATCTTTTGAGTTAGTTTTAAGCTGTAGTGGTACATTCTGTTTGTTGTTCTTTGGACACACAATGTCATAATACCACCTCTTTTCCCTCACGTTTGAATACCAAAAACTTGGGAGATGGGTGAGTGTGCAGGTTTCTCTCACCCTGCATAGATTCTTAGGCCAGAAGGAAATGTGTTCATAGAATCACAGAGTCACAGAATGCTTTGGGCTGGAAGGGGCCTAAAAATCATCTCTTTTCAACCCCCTGCCATGGGCAGAAATACCTGGCACTGGATCAGGTTTCTCAAAGCCCCATCCAATCTGGCCTTGAACACCTCCATTGACAGGAGTCCACAATATCTCTGGACAACCTGTTCCAGTGCCTCACCAGCCTCACAAAATAGTATTTCTTTCTAATTTTTGATCTAAATTACCCTACTTCAGCTTCAGGCCATTCCCCCTTGTTCTACCTCCTCATGCCCATGTGAAAAGTCCCTCTCCAGCCCTCCTGTTCTCTTGCAGAACAGAAGTCAGCAAACTCCACCAGGTCATTTCTCAATCAAAGTCACAGCTGCTGTTCAGGACAGTGTGTTTTAAATGGAACAGGGAAAATCCACAAGGAGACCTGGGTGAGTTGTTAGTTACCTTCAGTGTCAAAAACAGCAGAGCTCAGCTTCAGGCAGCTTTACCTTCCTACCTCTGGATCTCACTACAAGCTATACTTCCCACCTCCAGATTAATGGAGCTGTCTACTGTCTATTAGTGGATCAAATCACCTCTTAACCTCCTCCTCAATAAACTGAATAGATTGAAGGAAAGGAGACATTTAGTCTTCTCAAAAGGATGTGAAAGGACACCAGTCCTTCCTCATCCCCAGAACAGGGTTGATAAAGGAGATGTGATCAGTGGCAGGCATTGTACCAGTCCCCAGGGACAATGTGTTCATTCTAAGTGGGTTGGGAAGTTGAGAAAAATATGGGTTTAACTGGAAAATTTATGGTCAGATATTGAAGATTTCTTCCTTTAGTCGGCTCCTTGTATAATATTGCCTTTGATATTTCTTGGTGCTTGAAAAGCTTTCCAGCAAATGCAGGAACAATGGAGGGTTTGCGGGATTTTTTTAAACAATCCACATTCATTAAAAAAAAAAAAAAAAAAAAAAAATCAAAAGTAGTAGAGGAGTAACATTACCAGGCACGCACGCATTAAAAAAAAAAAAAAAAAAAAAAAATCAAAAGTAGTGCACAAGCATCACAAATGTAAACAAAAAAAATTCCATCTTTCCAGTCCATTCCAGTCCATTCCAATTACCTATGGAACCATATCAAGCAATTGGTAATTATGCCATGCACATTATACTAGAAATGCGCTGTTTATCATTCAAAGAGCCCAGAGCAACAGCTTCCCTTTAGGACTTGAAGGGGACTAAACTCCACTCTCCTGCTAAAATTGCAAGCAGTTGGCTGGACTGTAAGCCACCTGCAGCTCAGCTGTGCATAAGTCTAAGGGCTGTTACTGTATTTTCATACAAATATATTCACAAAGCCTCAGAATATCTAATATGAAATCATCTTTCAAGGCAAAGAAAACAAAAAAACCCTATGATATTATTACTGTACTATGATATTAATACCATTTTGGAGAGCCTAGATGTTTCATGGTTGTTTTGAACACTGGTGAATCCAAGAGAATAGGCTGGTTTCCAAGTATTTTTCCAGCTCTCTTCTGTGATTGGCATGAGTAAGACCAATTGCCAGCTTCAGAACTAACCTCACAATTTACTTATAGGATTTCACCACCATTGTAAACACAGCTGAGAACAGATTATCAGAATTAATAATCAAGTTCCTGGTATATGAATATGTATACAGTTTTTATTGCTTTAATATTCCAGTCTTATCATTCCCCGAATCCCAGAATATTTCTGCCAGTAAACATGTTCATTCAAGTGCTTGCAGAGAGCCAGCATGCAAGGAGCATGAGAACTGGTGAAATGAATGAGTTTAGAAAGAGGAACTGGGAAAAAAGAAAAGCGGCTTGCTTGTTGAGCACCCCTCTCACCCTTTTCCTTCCACTTGTCCCAAGCATTTATCATATTCCTCAACTTTACAAGAGAGTCTCAAAAAGCTGTAGCATCATCAAAAGCAGCAGAAGGGGGAGAGAAAAGCAGGAGGTGGAAGGAGCCTCAGCACTGTCTGATTTGCTTCAAGACAGAGTTGCTTCTGAGGAATAATGAGTACATCCTGCTCAAAGATGAGACTCATCACGACTGTTACCTTTAATAACCCTGATTCCTCAGAAGAGCCCTCAGTGCTGAGGATGAGCCTGTGAGCTGGCAGCTTGAATTATTCATGAGGGCTGGTGGAAAACAATCATCTGTTCTGGCATTAATGGTCTGTAAAGGGTTGCTTTTGACAAAACCATTTAACACCAGCAATAAAATAAATAAATTAATAAGGGGGAGGGGGAGAAAGGGAACATAATAATGATGATAATAATGATGTACTGATGTAAGCCAGCCCTGAAAATATTGGTGTCTTAGATTGCAGATCACGGGCTCTTCTGTCTCATCAGGGAGGAAAGGGGAAGAGGGAAGAAAAAAACCAAAACCAAACCAAACAAAGAAACATAATAATGATTCTTGCTCCCAAATGGTGAAATGCTGGAATATAAATTTGGATTGGAGTTGGACAAACAGCAGACCTTGCAGAACAAAACATGTAGAGGCCAAAGGAAGATATTATAGGTAATTAAATCTCTGCTCCGAGCAGGGAGGGAGGCATGGAAAACCTGGAATGGTTTTCTTAGGTCTTTGTTAATGCAGCAGCAGGAAAAAGATTCATAGGATGAATGACAACAGATCTTCTGGCTCCACCTCTACCATAGCCTTGGTAGATTTCCATGGCTGATTTCCACATGTAAATGTGACACTTGTTCTCTCCTTGCTAAATAAAGAGGTTTAACTTGCATAACACACAGGGGACTTGAGAATTCAAAGTCCAGGTAAGAGTTTGAGATTTTTAAGTCAAGGATTTTCCATTACACACTTCACTGGAGTAGGTTATGTCTGTCAGATCCCCTTCACAGCAACTTACAAAAGAGCATCTTTGGAAAAGGAGATTATTTTGCCCCATTTTCTTCTATTCAGCACTTTCCAACCCATGTGGGAAGTGTGGCTTTTTGAGAAGGAAAAAAAAATAGTAGTACTTTTTAGTATTATTATGGCCCTTGTGTTGTTTGACTTGTCAGGAAATCATGTCAGTATAAATTTTCATTTTAATCTGTGTAAAACAGATTACCTCTGCAATTGGGAGGTAAGATTCCAACAAGGCAAATAAAATAAATATTAAACATTTGCCTGGCTATGAAAATCAGTCTACATGCTGCTCAGGTCACATTTCATTTATTTCCAGTAAGATCTCCTTTGTAAAAGGGAGAAAAGAGATCAGAAATATTTTCTCTCTTTGTTTAATGTTAAAACCACTGACATGGGAACTGTTCAAATATTCATCAGTAAAACTTTTTTCTGGGTTCAGGAATCAAAAGAAAAAGTCTCAGGTCTCCCCAGAGCAGGGCTGATTTTAGTTGTCACCCAAGAGCAGGACACCACCAAAGGCAAAGGCTCCACCATCTCCTCAGCTTATAATTTCTCACATTTTCCAGATTTCTGACCAATTTTCTTGCCTTTTCCTAAGTCACCAGGTCCACAAGCAAAAATCTTACTGAGCACCCCAAGTGCCACAACGATTATCCCCAACAGTAAATTGCAGCATTTATATCAGGTCATTTGTACCATGGATTGAATTATAAATAAATGTCTCTCCAAGCTTTACTCCTACTGCCCCAGATTCAGTAAAGCTTTCCAATATGCAGCTAATTTAACAGGCTGTTTTTCATCACCAGCCAGGCAAAACAATTGAACACATGCTTAATTTCAAGCACACACCTAAAACTTACTGCTCCTAGTGAGACTACAGCACTCACTGTGTTTTGATGAACCAAGCTGTTATGCACAGATCGAGCCAGCAGAATTATTCACGTTCTCAAATCATACACCTGTTAAGTGCTTTATTGGACTGAGGGCATAATTAGTGCAAAATGTAGCTATATTTATTTAACTACAAACAGAACTAATGACTAAAATTACTTTTAAAAGAGCAGGATATTTCCAGAGGCCAACTGTGAAACCAGCTCATATTCCAATATCTAATTCTGCATCCTCTTTGAATCCAAAGGGAGACAAAACAACCGCTGTGTTTTTCTCAGTCCCACAGAAATCATACTTGAATCAAATTATCTTTTGTATTTATCAGCTAAATAATTCTGTCAACTGTCCAACAACTGCAGCAGCCCCAGGAGCTTTTGTAAACTAGCTGATGAATGATTGGTTAAATAAATCTGCTACAATTATTCTGGTAATGAAAAACAAAAACGACAGCATGTCTTCTCCAACACAAGCTAAATCCCATTTGCTGCTTTTTGGTAATGGGATATATTGTATTTTCTTTAAACAGTGAGGATTTACATTTGTGGTTAATTGCAAAGCTCAAAATAGCTAAAGAATCTTTTTTTTTTTCCTGAGATAGGATCTTAAAAAGCTAACATTCATATTGTCCAGGCTTATCATAATGTAACATCAGACTTAATGAAACTCACGAATGACTCAAGCATCTCTGAATTTATAGACTTTTTCTGTGTTAAGAAACAGACATGAGCTCAGACTTTGACCATAATGAATAGAGCAAGAGCATGAACAAACAGCTATTTATATGAGGGCAGTGTCTCCACAAAAAGCTGCAAGGTCCCCGGGTCAAACTCTCAGCTGATGTAAATGCCTCTTTACATTTTATTAGAAATATGTTTTAATAAAAAGCGCAGCAAGGTGTCAAAACGGAACCAAAAAAGTCATCTTTTCCATAATCCTTCCATAATCCATCTATAACCTGTCTCAGTCACATGTCTGCAAGAGACAGAAAAAAACAGCAAGACTTTCATCCTCCTGGAGTAAATTTCTGATAAGGCCTAAATGAATGGCCATGAGCAAGCAAAGAATTGATGAGTTCCTGCCATTCCAGGATCACAAAATCTGTGTTCAGTCATCAAGTGAAAGAAGTTCATCTCAGGGAAAGCTGTTGTTTATCCATTGTCTGGGATGGATGGCACAGTTTAATATTCTTTGGTTGTTAGAAAAGGAACGTGAAAGAAACAAAGAAATAACTTCGGCTTTTGTGTGGAGTTGGGTTTTCTCCAAAAAATAGTACACACAGATATCCCTCCGCTGCAGGGGGAACAAATTTTGTTGATACATATCTTTTTTTTTCTTTTTGTGCCTTGGCAGGCCCAAATCCACCACAGTCTTTGCAGATCTTTGAAATCCAGAAGGAAAGGCATCCAGGATTGCTTGGATGTGTTCTGACATATGTTTTGATCTAGCATACATTCCTGTATGTGTTCTGCAAGTGTTTTTACAAGACAGATTATTTAACAAAAAGCAGAAAACAAACATGGGCTAGTTTGGCTTCATTTTAAAACTGACAATTATTTCATCAAGAGAAGAAAACTCACCCACAGTTTAGAAAAGCTATGCAAGAAGAATAAATAAATAAGGCATAAGCAATGGTTGAATGAATTCCTGTTGAAGGGATAAGGGTATTCAGACCTGCTATGTGAATAAGAGATCACAGAATTCTTTCACAAGCAGAACTTTGAAATTTGCTCAGACACACTTGCCTGGCAATTTTGGAGAGGCAGCAATTTGTAAAAAACAGGGGTTCTTAAATCACAATCTAATCACAGGCAACTCATTTCTCATGGAGTGAGAAATCCCTGGATGAATGCCACACAGGTGATGTTATTAGGTCTCTAAAGTGCTCAGGAAAATCTTAGTTGGCAATCCTACAGTCCTCTAGGAATAAATTTGTTTATTTGTTTCTGTTAGTGGACAGTTACATTTACTCACCACAAGTATTGCAATACCATGGACAGAGCCCTTACATTTAGAAAAACGGAGGAAAAAGTTTGATTGCAGTCCAAACAAACTGCTCAGTTCTTCCCATACTCTGTTGTGACTCTGGGAATATTAACATCACTAGTAAGAGTTGAAGCACTGTTATTTTGCCATCACCAGTAAAATTGTGACCACATTTTGCCTTTTGGAAAGGAAAAATTGTGCTTGACTTCACTAGGGCTAGAACTGGAAGGAAATTCTAAAATATAGACACAAAAATACTGAAGCACAAAAACGAGCAGATAAAGTGTTCACAGTAGAGTGAAAGAGGAGATTGGCTGAAGAATTCAAGCCTCTGCAATTTAATGTTTAGAGAGGTAAAGATTTTGCAGAAGCACAACCTCAAATGGCAGCACATTATAAAACAAGCTACATAGGTGTGTTTATGTTAAACATGGAGACCTTTCTTTCTTCAAATGATCAAAAAAACAGCTTAAATTTTGATACACGTATAAGCATGAGTTTGTGTACTGCTCCTTTTGTGATTGCACTTTTTTTTTCTGCTTCCAAGGATGATCAAGGTCAGTCTACAAGGTCTGGGGATCTTAATCAAATGCAAATTAAAACATGAACGCACAGAAGATCATAATATTCAATAAGGCAACTTTGGAAATAGAGTAAGTGAATTAGAGGGTTGAAGGCATAATTCATTTTCAATGGATAATGTAAAGCTACACGGGAAGGAAATGCTTGTGCATTTGCAAAGCCCAGAGTCAGCTCAGAATAAGCAAGTGGATAGATGGATTTAGCAGGTAACACAATGTTTCCCTGAGGTGAGTAAATTTCCCTGAGAAATGAACCAATTCTTGCACCTGTGCTACAGGGTTATGAAACCCTGGGGAATGAAATACCCTGTCTAGAAGTTAAAATTTGTTATTGCATATGCAAGATTTAATTCATGAATATCTGTGCAGAGAGAACTATTTTCCATATAACTGCAGCTGTGTTACAGCATCCCAACAGAGAACAAACTCCAGTGAGGCTGGGAGAAGAATGTTCCCTCTGATGGTCTCCTGCTGACAAAAAGTCCTTACAAGAATGGCAAAATCAAAGTATATCTGCACCTACAGGAAGAAGCAAATACTGATGGGAGGCTAGTGAGTGACAGTGGTATAAGGTGATGTCTGTAAACTTGTCTGCTCCTGAATTCCCTCACTATCTATATACAGAAAATACCAAAAATGAGCAAGGACACAATGATTTAAAAAAAAAAAAAAAAAAAAAAAAAAAAAAAAAAAAAAAAAAGTCTTGAAGCTATAGCTCATTGCCCTTGAAAACAAATAGAAAGAGAATTTTGTGGGTGTTTCCTTTTGAGATTTTTTTTTTTAAGTGGAGTATCTGGTTTAAGTTTGCAATCTCAGTTTTCTCATTTGCAGTTAACCCATAATGGACTCCCAATTCCTTACCAGCCCTTTATGGAATCCACTGAGGGGTATGAGAGAACAGAATAGAAATCTCCAAAATATGCATCCTGTGAGCATCAAAGACTCTCTCTGGTTCAAAAAAGCATGAGCTTGTGCCACCTGTGTATAATACCTGAAGCCCTGAACGAGCAGCCCTGCTCAGGCAGCAGCTGAGGTCGCTGACAGAGGATGCTGCTCCCCCTCTCAGGCTGAGCTCAGCACAGAGGACAAGCTGCTAAATCAGACCTTGGCAGATCCAGCCCCCAAACAACCGTGGTGCAGTTCAGTCCCTGGTGGCACCACCCCATAAGTAGATCACGGTAGCTTTGTAAATTTGGCCTCCTTAAAAATGGGTAAATACATAATCTCATGCTAATTCTTGCAGTTAATTCCCTTGCACACAGCTTTCATATTTCTGGGTAATTAGAAGAAAATGTAATCCCTTCCCAGAGACACATTGCTCTCAGTGTTTCCTCTTCTTTAATAAAGATTTTGCAATTTTACTTCCTTGGCAAACGGCCCAGCTCAGTGACCTTGTGTATTTTACCTGTAGGAAAGCAGCAACAGGAATGGAGCACAAGCAGCCATTAGTGTTACAGTCTGCATTTAAATACTTGGAGGAAAACAGGAGCTTGTTGGAGCAGGGCTGGCTTTTGTGAACACTCCACCGTGCCATCCCCAGCTATTTAACGTCTCATCAACACCACCAGCTTTTCTTCTCACCTTTGCCACTCCGCAGTAACTAAATTGCCCACATCAGAGTGCACCAAACAGTACAAGTTCCCCTGATTTCTAGTAATCTTATTGCAGAAACATGACCTTTCTACTTTAACTTATTCTTTCTCCTGAATCCACTATCAGCATCAAATTATTCCCATTCCTGTTATAAACTCTAGTGAAGGAAAAGGTCTCTAGAGTACTGAGGAAAATAAAAAAAATTAGAGGTCCAGAGTCAGGGATATCCCTTGTCTACCTTCACTACCTGAATACACAGTTAATTTATTTTATCATGGCATAAATATCTATCTCCTTGCAGCCTGGAAACTACAGGAAAAAAAAACCAAAACAAAAAAAACCCTACTTTTTTGTTTAAATGAGATTTAAAAACTGGGGCATTCTGTGGCTAAGCTTGTGACAGGAGGAGAACCCTTCCCACCTATGAATCTATAAATACTTTGCAAATAGTAATTCACCTTTATATCACCCCTGAGCAATGGGTTAATATTGTTTCACTCCTTTAGGACTGAAAAACTGAGCTGCAGAGAAGCTCAGTGATGGCTCAACATCACACAGCATTTTAGTGTTGGAAGATTCAATATAACGGAGGCAGGAGAGTTATTGCAGTCCTTCCAGCTAATAAATGCGTGTTAGGGAGATGTGCATGTTGGAAGGCTGGTTGGCCACAGATAAACCCAGTTTTGTCCTGGTGCAGCTGATGGTTTTGGTGGAACACAGGATGGCAGCAAACATGACCAATGTGGAACAGTTCACGAGGTCTGACCTCATTCTTTAAAGGCAGAGCAGGAAGAGACCTGCAGATATCAGATCAACTCTCAATTCACTGTTTCCACTGTTCACAGTGTAATCAAATTATAAACAAAAGAAGTAGCTATTGATCAGGTTAAAATATTTCGCCAGGAGAGATTCTTGCTTTGAACCAGGGCATCCTGAGAGATTTGCAAGCCTCAACTGCAGTGATCAATCTCAGCTCTGCACAGCAAAGCCCTAAAAATCCTTCAATATAAATACTAAAACTGGGCGGGGGAGCCAAATACTGACTTCTCCTTTCCCTTCTCTACTCAAAACCCATCTGGGACTCACAGGACTTTCCTTTTCCCCTTTACATTACAAACCAAAATGACCTCCAAAGGTCCAGCTTCTCCCTGAGTCAAGAAAGGGTTTTAACACCGTGGTAATATCTCCTGTGTTAAATCAAGGTTCAGGCACCAAGCACACACAGGCAAGTAGTCAGGAGAGAGCTTACAAGGTTAACAGCTGACAACTGACTGGAATGGCATGGAGGTTAATTGCTATTTGCAAAGCACTTTCCAGGTCTCTTCAGATAAAAGGTTTTCTGTCTCCATTAAGAAACTTTGAAGCAAAATGCAACCAGTGAGTAATCAGTGCCCAGTGCCTCAAAATGCTCAAGACAATCAGCTCCTAAATGCTGTCAGATAAGAAATATTTTGAAGGATAGCAAAGTGAGAAAACACATTTCCTTTTTTGATGTGCATCCCTGAGATCCCTGGAGGGGATGCAGCCACTGCCTGTTCTGTGCCCCACAGCCGGGAATAAACAACCCCCAAACACACGGAGCCCCCAAGGCCATTCCAGAGTGGCTTGTCCCACTCTGACTCCCCACAGGGGATGGATGTGACTGCCTGAGGGGCAGGAATAAAGAACATTAAGAAGTGAAACCATCCCTGTGTCTCATCTCCCTGCCAGGTCTGCAGTTCAGAGGTGCCACAAAGGGCAGGGGCGGTGGATGAGGAGTGAACCAGGAATATGAAAGAGGGATGACCAGAGATGAGAGAGAGGAAAAGAGAAATGAAACAGCTCTTTGAAGCCAAACCCCATCTTTCTAGTGTATCTGTACTACAGGGGGACATCACTCAGCCTCCACCAGTGTCAAAAAGCCCCTTTAGCTGTCAGGTATTGTCATCTGTACTGTTTGTACATTCCAAGGAGAAGCATCCTTAGATCATGATAATCCCCTTGCTCACTTGTGCTTTCAGCATGTTCTTTTTTTTCGGTGTCAGCAAGTTCTGGATTGTTTGTAAGCCAAAAAGTGACAGCAGTTTGATCTAAGTTCACCCAATATGTGCTTGCCATGGGACATGTGGCTTCCATGCATCAATTCATCTCCTGAAGGTGCAGGAACTGAGAGTCTGAGATGGTCCTGTGAGCTCACTCCCAGAGAACATTTTTTTAAATTCTTCTCAGGCTTGTAAACGAAAATAAATAAAAAATAATTAAAAAAAATAAAGTCCCATGCTAGTTTGATGAACAACTGATTACAGATTTGGAGTTTTTTTAAAAAGAAAAACTTATGAACGTGACCAACACAAGTCTTTTCATTGAATTAGAGTGTGGGAGAAAAGTTTTATTTATTGGTGTATGAGGGAAGATAGATAAAAGTAAATGCACACCCAGGGACTGGACTGTGAAAAGCCTGCATTCTCCCTAATATAATGAAAAGCTGAGAAGTGTGATATGTTTGCAGATTATTTGTTAACAGTAGGACAGGAGCTATATTAGACACACATCTTTAGACCATTAACAGAGTAATTTACTCTCCAGAGTGCCCTTTCAGGAAACAGTAGGAACTAAGTAAACTCCATATATCATTCAGAACCAGGAACAATTCTCATTGTTTCTTTCCTAAATCTATTTCCTTTCTCAGAACTTTGTCACCATATGATCAACAAGGAAGCAGTGCAACAGGATCTGATAAAATTAAATTATATATTTTAGCAAGCTCCAGGAGTTGAGACAAGGCATTTAAATAAATCAGTTCCAGAATTGGGACAAATTGTTTGGCACCTTAATAAATGGAAAAAAAACCCAAAAAAACCAAAAAACCACCAGAAAGGAAAGTCTTCCATGTGATCTAATTCATGAGGGGCTTCATAGACATGATAGCAATGAAGGGTCAGGCACAGTTTTTTCTCATGACAGCATGTTAAAAATGGCTCTTTCCTGAATATTTTTTTTAATTCCTCTAAGAGAAGCAGGCAGCAAACATGACATACAGCAAGGCCTGACAGCAGACAGGATGCGCTGCTGTTCTCCATCACTGCACGTGTTTGGTTTTGTGCTGCTCCAACAGCTGCGTCCTCTCTGTCTACACATCTCGTGTCAGATTAAAGAAAAATCAATCTGAGAAAGAACAAAAGTGCCCCCTCACACACCAATTGCACACTGATGTGTGGGGTGTGGTGTGCAGAGAGGCAGCAGGCTGTGCGTGCTGTGGGTTTGGAACTGGACATTAAATGGCCTCTACCCCCAGCAAGGCAAACTGGAAAAGTGAATGTAAAGCCCAGAGAAAAGCAAAAACAGAGCCTTCTTCAACAGGTTCTAATAACATTAAGTGGATGAATAATGTGAGCAAGAACGAATTTGTGTTCTGGCTTTCTGCTCAGAGAGGTCTCCTTTGATTTCCCAAAATGGCACCTCAGTAGGGTTTTTGGTAGGTTCTCCGTCCTCCAGGGGTAAATTTCCTGCAGGGAAAGGAAACAAGTTACTAGGTAGATAACAATATTAAATTGTTTCTTCCACATAGCCATTTCAGTATCTTTTTTCTACCCCAGCTCCATTTTGACAGCATCCCTGTCAAGGCTACAACCATGAGAACATTCTCCAACATGATGATGTAAGACATATCAAAATGTTTTGTGGAGATTGATGGTCACTTTGAAGCAGAGGAAAAGCATGAGAAGCCCATCCAAGTGCTCTTTTTGTATCTCCTACAACAAAGCTGCAAATTGATTTTGTCAGAAGATGAGTAAGATGTTACAGCTGGTGCTGAGGTTTTACAGTGTGGAAGTGGTGCTCAAGCTCCACTGCAGGGCTCCAAAAACCACCACGAGCCTTCCTGGAGCGTGCAGGGAAATCTCCACAGATGTGGGACCCTCCTCAGCACCCAGGGCAGCACATCAGTGGATTGAGGAACAACTGGATCATGTCAAACTAATGCATTTAGCTGGGAATAGTATTCCACAGTCAGAACCTAATCCTGAAATAGTGTAAACTGCTGAACTGCTGCTAATTGTGTGTGTCCTCACTGTGTTAGCCTCTCAAATTGTGGTTCCATTCCCATTTATCAGATGTTGGTCTTTTCAGACCCTCATATCTTTTTGGAAAGGCTGCAAAGGGCATTCAGCTCTTGCTCTCTGCTTATTGGAAAAAGCTAAATTAGAAGGGGAGTGATCAGCTTTCCCAGCTGCAGCTTTGTGTATCCACACAAATTATCTCCTGGTCTTTCAGTTCCAAAGCTGCCTTACACTAACCACCTTTTATTTTCCCTGCAGAAGGAATTGTTGAGAGCTCCATTTAGCAAAAACATCACAGAGAAAATCTGTCTGTAAAACACTGTGAGCAAACCCTCACAACTCTGTACAACTTGAAGTTATTCTCCCATTGCCAATACACTTTGTATAAGCAACAAGTATTTGTGTAGACAAGGACTGCCTGGGAGTCACACTCCACTACCAGCATGCTCAGGTTAATTTACTTATGCAATTTATTTTTTTTTTTAAAAGAAACTCAGCTTCCTTTAAATAAAGCAGAGAAAACAAATAAAAACACAGTCCAGATGGAAACAAAGTCTGTTCCTTCTTCATTAGCCAAGCCACAGACAAGTTATAATTCACATCTCCCTTGAGTGTCATCATTACCCAAATTTGGAAAACAAGCATAAGGGTTAGGGGGTAATGGTGAGGGGGGATTGCAGCTTGCCAGCAATTACATGTTAAATTTCTTTGCTTTTAATTGTATCCGAAATAAATGAAAAACTTGTTGTGGTCCAAGTCATGGGATTCCTTAATCAAGAAGATGGAGCTGGGCTTGCAAAACTGAAGTCCCTGGGGAAATGGCTTCACTACTGAAGGAAACAAGTGACTCAGAGCCCCATCCTCAGGCTTTGAGCTTTTCTTGTCATGGCAGGGATTGCCCATACACAGGATTGGGAGCCTCAGACATTCCTGGTAGGGAAAGTTCTAAGGGCTGAGAGGTAATATCACTCTCTACTCCTAGCAGTTGAGGTGCACTGTGAAGTTATTATCTGTAGGAAAAAAAAAATTAAAAAATATTATCAAAGGATGGGTCTCTAACAATGGCTCCAGCCATCTTAACAATTAGAACTGTTAAGGGTAGAATTGTATCTTATTTGCCTGATGAGTCTCATTTTTAATGCGATTAGGCAGCCAAGGTTTGACAGGCTAGACTATCAGAGAGCCAAAGAGCCAAAGGGAATTTGCATATATTAGAAAATAATTGGAATGGTTGGGTGAAGTAAGAACTAACCTGACCTAAGCCTTCACTCAAATAGAATTGTGTGAATAATTGATTTTCCACATTCCTGGCTGAACAAAAAATAAGGAAAAAAAAAAGTTCATCAGAAAGAACAGATTTTCTAGTATGAGACAAAAAAAAAAAAACAAAACAGCTAAATGTACAGAAAATGTTAAAACTAAATGCCCATTTGAAATAATATACTGAAGCATTTCATGCACAAGGTAAAATATTTACAGCCAAAATAAGCCAGCAAAATTAATATCTTTAGGGGGGAAAACTTTGGATTGAAAAGTTTCACACATCTTTAATTCAGGAAAAAAAAAAACAAACCCACAAATGGACACTCAAACATTCATTTCTTCCTCTGCAGAAAAAAAAAAAAAAAGAACAGATGCTAAAACTATTGTTTTTCAGTAGTCTTAATGAAACTCTTGTCAAGGATGCATTACCAACTGCAAGATTTCCAGTCAATTCCAGAGAGTTTGGAAACATAGCCTTCATAGGCAATGGCAGACATTAAAATCTTTGTCTCCCACATCAGGAGAAAATATCTCCCAGCTATTGGCCACTTGTCCCCTCTTCCATTCCTGAACTTTGAGAGTTCTAAATATCTTCTGATAATAAACTTTGTAATCTTCAAATGGTAATAGTTTGAAGAAAAAAAATCTATTTTCTAATTGTGTTTATGTACATTGTTTTGCTTTCCAAACTGCAGTCTTTATATTCACCTCTAGGACACAAGTCCCAAAATATCAGGAAAGAATGGATTTTGGCAAACTGCTACTCTCACCAGAGCCAAAAGGTTACCAGGAGAAGAGGTCTGGGAGAGGGGAAAAAGGGGAGTGGGTCAAAGAAAACAGAGCTGATGTCAACCAAATGTACTGAAAGGAAGCACCTGATCCTCTTTACAACACTTTAGTTGGACCTGAGATTTTGCATTTCTCCTACTTGTTATTCCAGGACATAAATAGAAGGTAAATCCACTTTGCCAGACTGTTTCCACCTTAACTCTGCACTGACTCCTGGAGCTAAACTGAAGCATACATTATTCTGCTCATGCAGCTTAACTCTTCACAGAGGTCAGAGGAGCTCATACTATTAAATAATGCAGGCTAGACGATGCTGACTTAATAAAACTCACGTGTCATTTTGTGTTGAAATTGATTTTCTTACTTGAGGGCCGCTCTAGCTTGCAAATCAAAAGTGTCTTGTGTTGGTGCTTTCAAAGGGATGCTGCTGCAGCCCAAGCTTCCTTCAGAAACAGAGATTGATGGGCCCAGGCCTGTGCTGGGTCAGTGTCTAATGGCCTCCTCTCAGGGCTGAATTATTCATAAGTGCTGGAGCATCTCACCATAACATGTACCAGGGAGGATGTGTCATAGCTGCAGCATCAAACTGCTGCTCTCATTTTGCAGGCAGAGTTTTTTCTCTCTCTCCCTCTCTCCCACTGCAGAGCCAACAGACTAACTTATCTTGATGGCAGACACATCTTCTCCTAACCGTAAGTCATCCCTAGGCAGGTAGACCAATTTCACTAATTCCATTTGGATTCTTCACACAGTTATATATTCTCATTTTCTAGCTTATTTCATCCCAAGCTTCTTAAACAATGGCTCACCTGTACCTACCTGAGCTATAAACTTACTAAGATCACCAGATCATCCCACAGCAAAGTTAAGAATACATTCAATGTTCTTAGAAAAGTAATCCTCTCCCCACTTGCCCCCTTTCATCCATCTGTAAATTTTCACTGGTTCTTCTTCAGAATTTTTAAAAAAAAGGGCTTGCAATTCACACATAAGATCCAGTTGCACAAGATGTGAGAATCTTGCTTCACAGGCTGTAATACCCATGAAACAGGAATACTTTTCTCACCTTCCAGCCTTTTTCCTCTGGGCTCTGCCCTCTGCCAACAGCAGAGCTGGACTTTAATACACAAATCCTACACCAGTTGTAGGCAGCTGTGACTATCAAACCATGGTCTGCTGGCTCAAGAAATAAGAAAGGCCCAAACAGAGCAAGAACTCTGAAGGGGAAAGCAATTAAACAACTTCTAGAATTAATTATGCAGCACCATCATGTATTTTCTGTAACAGGTGGTGAGTTCCAGTCCATCATGCAGCCCAGGAACACACACAGAGCCCTGGGTCTCCTGAGAGGTTTGCTGGAGGTGGAATGCAAGGTACTTGGCAAACAAAGCCTGCAGGTACAAGACAGGCTGGGAGAAGGAATTTTGCTGTCATAAAAAAAGGCCAAATGTGGCTACTTGCAAACTCCTTTAGAATCTTTGAAGAGCTAATAAGCAAACAAGTGAAGGAGCCTATCCTAGACCACAGATTTACTGGCTGGAGCAACTTGTTTCTCTTCCCAGCTTTGCTACAGACTTCAACAAAGTGAGTTTGGAAGAATAATTCTGAATTTCTGCAAAATTTTCCTTTTTCTCTACAACACATCCCATCCCAGCTCTAGAGCCACACTGCAGCAGGCGTGGGTCAGGTTTGCAGCAGCTGACACAGTAATGATGCACCTTTGGTTCCTCACAGCCCCTGCTCACTGCTGCAATAACTCCAAACCTCCTTCAGAACAGTGAAGCAGGAAAAACAGCGATGACAAAACAGGAATCGATGTTTAATGTTATCAATTGCAGCAATGACATTATGTAATTGGAAAAAGCAAATTACAGAAGACAGGAGAGATCATAAGTCCTTACTCTGATGCTCCACACTGAACTTCTGCTTGATGGATTAGTTATGTGCTTAATTGCAGCCACTTAAATTCTGCAGAGCTGAATCTTCTCAGCTCCAGTCCAAATTAGCCTAAGAAAATTCAACCTATTAAAAGTAATATAAAATTCTGAAGGAACACAGGAATAGATATTGAGGTACAAATTAGAAAGAGGAAACTACTTATTCAGAGAGACCTAGCAAATTAACTTTCCTGTGTGCTGAACTGTGCTTTGCCTTCAACGACAATGTTGAAGATGAAATGAAAACCCCAAACCTATTTAACCTATCTTATCTCCACCAAGTGAAATTCTTTGCAATGCCTTCCCTGACCCACCAGCCAGGTAAGCAAAGAGACTCCAACACAAGCCCTGGGTTGAAGAACCTCATTAGCAATTCATATTTCAGCATTTCTAAGTTTCTGTTTATTGTCCCCAGAGTTCATTCTCGATGCACTAGGCCAACCTCATGAATTCATGAATAGACACAAAAGACTTATGGTCATCATTAGGATGTATTTCCCTCCAAATAGCTGCTTTTTAAATGTCACTAATCTTTCTCAGGTCTGCAGCACAGAGCACCTAATTTGCTCAGGAAGTTTGGGAATGCAGAGTCCAATCAAAGACAGCATGTTAAGTGTACATGTTTGAATTTTATGAAATCTAAACGTTTGCAGAGTCATTTATATTCCACTCTATCCTTGTGACCTTCTGGGCTGACAAGGAAAAATCCTTCCCTGACCAAGAGAGGTAGAAAATACTGATTTCATTTACACAGTCCCTTTCCCATTTGCTCAAAAAAAAAAAAAAAAAAAAAAAAAAAAAAAAAAAAAAAAAAAAAAGAGGGAAGAGGAAAGAACAGAGATCAAGCTAGAAATTCTACTTAATAATACAACTTTTACTAAGGCTATGCCTGTGTTTAAGATGTGAAGCTGCTTCTTGCTCATTCTCCACTGAATTTGGTTTAGTAATTTCATTAACTCTTTTCTGCTGAGGGGTGTATATTTGACAGGTTCAAGATGTCACCTAACGAAGTACATTAAAATTAATTAAAAATATAAAGTGAAATATGTACGTTTTTGAAATTAGAAATCCTGAAATAAATTACTGAGTAGGCATAGGTGATCTATAAGGAAAGGACGGGATATCAGGCACAGAGGGAACATGAGCAGGGTGTGCAATGAAGCAAAGATGCCAAAGGAGGAAAAACACAAAGAAAAATGAAAATACAGAAAGATAAATAGTAGGGTCACAGACTACCCTGAGGGGAAAAGGAGCATGAAAAAACAAACAACCCATGTCAATGTGAAAAGAATAAGCCAGAAAGAAGGTGGGGGGAAAAGGGCTTCAGGAAGATCAGAAGAAAATCTGACTGTGACAGGAAAGGGTCTCCCACCTGGCAAGAATGACTCCATCATTAGATTGATGACTAAAAAAATGAAAGTACTCAGAAGGGCTCTGAAATTTCCAGGAAGATGCCACAATAGCTAATGCAGCTAAGCCTGGGGAATGCCAGGGAAGGCTCTCTTTAGCCCCAGCTCCCAGGGCAGAGCCAGGGCAGGAGGCATGAGGGAGCAGACTTTGGGGGGAAGGGGCTGTGGGGGGTCACAGCCTGTCTGTGCATCCTCTGCCATTGCCACCACGCCTGCAGGGAGCTGTGGGGGCTTCTTGTATCAGTATCCCCTCAAGGAGAAGGGGTTTACAGCACCAAGACCTACTTTAAGGGAGGGAGAAAAATCCATAAGGGGGCTGGTAATTCAAGCTCTGCTCATGGGGCAGAGGGACGGTGGGACAAGGCTGGGGCCAGCCTCAAAAGCTGGGACTGCCACCTCACAGAGCAGGCTGTGCACTGCAAACAGGTTTCCTGGAGAGCTGCAGGGGAACGAGAAAGGCAAGGTGTAAAAGGGAGGCCGTTGCTTTCCCTGCAATATAGGGACACAAAAATCTCCCAAGGAGAAGATTTGTTCTCAGAACAAAGGCTATCTCCAGTCAGAGCATAGCAAGGGATGAGAGCTTTTATTTCTTATCAGGTGCTTTTATTTTGTTTCTAATTGCAGATGACAGCTTGGATGCTTTCAGCTCAGTGTCTCAGTGCAACAGGAAAACTGCACCATGTTGTACTGTTCTCTCTTAGCTGGGCAGGGATTTTCATGTCATCTATTATTCACATCACAACTTGCTGCAGTGATTCCAGGAAGACCCCAGAAGTGCCCTGCTCTCCTGTCAGGAAGAGGAAGGGAATATGATTTCCCCATACAAGGGGTCAGGAAACTGGAAAGCCAAACTGTGCCTCCTCCCTGTGCACAACCCCCGTGTTTTACAGCAGGGACAGAAACACCAGGACCGAGAGAAGCATTTTGAAATTTAACTATGGCTTCAGGCAGAAAGAATCATATCATTCAGAAGTATTAATCAATGTAGGGTAAAAGACAAGCTATTTTCCTTCCTACACTGCTAGACAGGAATTTGGGTGTGGAGGACTCCTGTAGACATCTCCCCATAAAGACAAGACATTAGCAATAAAATGGCTTTGTCAGCCTTGCTCTGAAGGAACTGAGGGTGCTGATGCCACTCACCCATCAGTGCTGACAACAGAGGCTGTAATTGATGTGGCAAGGTGGGGATGTGATCACAGCTGCCTCCTCACCTCCCTCTGCTCTTGTTTCTGACCCTTTCCTCCTGATTGTGGCATAGATCACACATGACCTTAAAAAAAAAAAGGAGAAAAAAGAAAATGAAAAGCCAGCACACAGGCTTGCATTTGTTTGGGATACACTTGAGAGCTCCCAAGGAATCCAAGCCTTGTGCTTTAAGGCACAGGTTCATTTAAGGGGGAAAAACCCTAAACCAAAACAAAACATACTCTTCTGGATTTCTAAGATATATGTTTCATACCTGACTGTGCCCTAATTAACAGCTTAATTAATTTAAATTGACAAAGGAAACAGAGTAGTGGACAACACTGAATACAGGCTACTTCAAATCCTAATATACTTTAACCTTTCAAGAAGTTTTCCTACTTTACACTTGCTACACCCACTTTTTTCCTACATTCCCATTCTGCATTTGGATCAGCTCCATTTTCACTGAAGCAAAATTCCCTTTGGCTTCAACAGAACCTGACTTTAAAGAGGCACCAGTCTCTGTTTCTCTCTCTGGCTCCAGGAAGGTAAGGATTATTTTTAATGCAACTTTTGTCATATTTGGCTTGTGATTTTTCAGGAGAGAGGAAGGGGTCCCAGGTGAGGAGTGGATCTGTATTGACTTCTGCAAGGAAGATTTGGGCCCATAAATAAGTGACATTTTTATTTAATGAGGGCATGGAGAAGTTTTGTGTGCTGCATTGTGGCATTACACACTTCCAATCACTACAACCTTGTTCAGTGCTTTTAGGCAGGACATTTATTGCTTCTTTTTATGGTTATTGGTAATGAAAATGTTACCCATGAAAAAATTATGCAAAAAGGAAAGAGCAAACATGCAAATACACACAGGAGAGCCAAAGTGTCACAGCACAACTGCTCCCAAGTCCAGCTGTCCCTGGGTTAGGGCTCAGAACCCTACAGAGCTCATAAATTCGATGTGGGGAAAACATCCATTTTGGGAAATAAAAGCAGCAGCACTGGGAAATAATAGCCCAGGTCAGGGATTCCCACAGCTGAGCTGCCACCAGTTGGGAAGCTCAACCCTGAGCCATGCTGCTCCCCCAGGTGCAAGGTGAATTTGATGCCTGAACCACCACTGCCAAAACAACCTTCCTTATTTGTGAGGTGGTGCAGCAAAGCAGGACCCAGCCTGCAGGTAGCTCCTGCACATCCAGTTCCAGCTTTAAGGTAATAAATATTCAGCAGGATTCTGGATGTTCTCCTGATTTTTCTAATAATTTCCTGGAAGACACAGATGGGTTAAAGGCTCATCTGTGTGAGGCTTGCACCTCATCTCTACATAGAGTCACCCCAGGACATCAGCACAGCTGGGGGAGAAAAATTCTCTCAGGGTCAGCCATAACCTGACCTGAAGGTAAAAGAAGGATTTTCCTGAGGGGTTGTTTTTTTTTTTTTTTCCCCAGAGCTGACAACATGCTGCACACTTAGAGGGGAGCAATCCTTCAGCAGAGGTACCAAAAATAATCCCCTTCCTGAAAAATAAGGTTGACATTCCACAGTTGTAGTTTGGAATATTTCTTCCAGTGAAATCATAAAAACAATAAAATAAAAATATCCAAGGCTTCTACAAAAACTGCTAGAGGGGAAACAGCAACTGGCTTACAACAGAATAAATTCCTCCTCCCACAGACAATATTTCATTATAGCAGCAGCAACTGGCCCACTGCAGAGGATTAGATGATACTTGAAATTATGAACATGGCAAAGAAGCTCACAAGCTGATTAACACAATTACTATTCATTTGATCCTGATTACTGCAGCAGGGACTTCTGATTAAGTCAGGCTCTCCTGCAATTTCCCTGGATTTTCTTCCATGCTCTGAATACCATGGGGCAAATATCCCAAATGCATCCTAGTTATTTTACTTGGTGTGCAGCAGCCTCAGCAATCCCAATTAGTGCATTTATAAGCAGCCATTTAGTTCTGCTCCCCACAAGTTACACATTCAATAACATCCCTAAGGTGAACTATGTAAATCACATGTCCAGTCTCAACTGGAGGCTTTCACCATCTTCTGCCATATACTTTGCTGAAAACAGAGGCTCAGTTTAATTACAGAGAAGGATTGAGGTCCCAGTTAAGAGGAAAAGTGGGAATTTTCTCTGAGGTTAGGGGGAAGAAAGGCAAAAAGTAAAAGGAAAGATTTCCCTTTGCATAGCACCAAACCTCTCTTAGTTTGCAGCTCCCCACTACTCATATTTCCACAGAATTAAACTAGAACAAAAATAATCAATCTTTAGATACCATCAGATAATGACAAATTCCCTGCATTTTACACCCTTCTCTACACCCACAGCTGTTTCAGTTCCAAGGTTTTGCAGTTCTAAACACCTCTACTCCTTGCAAATTGAATGCTGAGCTCTACTCAACAGCACAGAAAGCACAAGGACCTGAAAATCTTTGAGATTAGATGCTTCAAGAGGAAGAAAAAAAATGGTGTTTTTCTTTATTTTTTCCTTGTTTCCCCCCTCCCTATGCCCCACTGGTGTGATGATATCCTGCAGCCACTGTCTGTGGAGCTGGAGCAGCTCAAGACAAGGATAGAGGAAATGATGTCCTGATAGGGCCCTGGAGCATCCCTAGTGAGAAGGGATGAAGTAATTGCTCACTGCCAGGGGAGCTGTTTTATTGAGCCTACCTGCAGTTAAGTTCAGGCATGTGTGATAAACCCTGTATTTTAGTATTCTTACCCTATTCCCCACTGGGACGTTACTGCCTCCAAAACTGTTTCAGCTGAAAGCCCAGAAAGCTTCAAGTGGCTGGAAATCTCTTGACAAGTACTAAATAATCACGCTACAAAATAACAGAATAAACAGAATGCTGTCTTCTTGGCCTTGTGTATCTGGTGCTTTAACAACAATCATGTTTTGCCTGCAGCAAATCTCATGGAAGTTAAGTAAGTATTGTTTTATTGTGACCTAGAGAAAAATTAGGTTTAGGTTTTAGAACTGAAGAGGATCCTTTTTCACTGCAAAAAAGGTAGTTGGTGTTTTGCCTTTTTTTTTTATTATTCTCTGCTCTGTGTTATTATCACTTCCAACCTCACATCATCCTCCCAAATGCAGGTGTGTGTTTGATTCCAAGGTCTTTTCAGGCCAATTGTTTCACTTAAAACTAGCTTAAAAGAACAAAATACCCTCAGGTAGACCAGCTCCTATCAGCAGCTGAGGTACCAGATCCATCCATACCATTTCTATTTGGAGCAAAAACCTTGCAGGATTATTTTCGCTATCAGCTTTTCCTTCTTCTAGGTAAATCATGTAGCCTATCAAAGCCATTTCTGTGATCTCCCTCAACAATGCATTCGAAGGCAATATCAAAGAATTGCTGCTGGTGTTACACATATTACAGTAAGCCCCTGATAGCAGATGTTAATGCATTTTATGACTGGGAATGTTGTCTCAAGATAAAAACAGGCAGTCTGTTGGAATCAGCAAAAACCCATTTAATTTCACACATGTATGGCCACTGACGTGTGTGCAATGAGATTAGGCGATGCCCTTGTCAGCAAACTTATCACAACTTTCTCCAAACACCAAATCCCTAATTAGTTTATCCTGTGGCTTTGCAGAGGGTAAGCACGGCTGGAGAAGAACAAACCAGCTGATTTCACTGGAACATGCTTGCTTAGCCATTGTAAGGAAGTAAATGCCACGTTAGAAATAAAAAGAGCTTGAAGGGAAAGATTCATCAGGTTTGTTTCAGCAAGGTTTGCAGAAACTTCCCAAATCCCCAGCATCTTAATAAACTGGAGGTGGACTACATCCTTGCCAGAGGCTGTCTCTTAATTTAAATGCTATATTGTTGAAAAAACTATTGAATTTGCTACTCACTGGTCATTTTTCTTATTCAGTGGCATGGTTTTTATTCAAGCAAGTTCATGTTGTTTACATCTGGAAGAGCAACAGAGGCATATCTGTAGCATCCTACTTCTGAGGGAGCTACAGCAGGGGGCAAAGGAAAAATCAGAAAAGAAAGGCTGAGCTCATTTCTGCAGACAGCACAATGTCATTCAATTTAAAGGGGGGGGGGGGGGGGGGGAAACC